>JASCZI010030366.1:0-11962 GCA_036250425.1 Stylosanthes scabra | reverse complement strand
TCTCAGGTAGCTAGCCCTTCAGCTTTCACTCTCAACAAGCGGGATATTACCCAGTGCTTGGAGTCCTTATCTCTTAGTCAAGCGGGACGACACCCAGCCCTTGCAGTCCTTAGCACATAGTCCAGCGGGACGACACCCAGCCCTTGCATTGCATTGCTCTAGCTTTAGCCTCAGCCTCTTAGCATAGCATAGCTCTTACAGTCCACCGGTTCATTCTAGAGAACCGTTAGC
Source organism: Stylosanthes scabra (assembly GCA_036250425.1). Lineage (NCBI taxonomy): Eukaryota > Viridiplantae > Streptophyta > Magnoliopsida > Fabales > Fabaceae > Stylosanthes > Stylosanthes scabra. The sequence continues at coordinate 11,731 of JASCZI010030366.1, read as the reverse complement.
CGGATAGCATTCTGTAGCCGGATTAGCCTTCGGTCTACATGACTTAGCTGAACCAACCGGTCTGACAGTGACACAAGTCCGATAGGACCGATACTTGGTCGGTTGCCATTCCAATCCATTTCAAGGGATTAAACCGGTCCAGAACCATGAACCATTCCCAAGAAAGAAACCCGGTTTGATCGCCGTGTCCCATACCATCGTCGACCAAACCGAATCGGTATCAACCGTCACATCTAGGTTTACTCACTCAAGTTTGGGGCTTTCTCATTATATTCACATATTCTCACTGAGGCTCTATTATTCTCTTGAGGCTTTTACTTCTCGATTACATATGATTCAATTATGAGAGCCTATCATAGCTAAGTGATTAACAGATTATGATTAACATTCTTTGTAGCTTTTATTAGCTTATAGTCTTTGCACTTAGCTTATATTACTAGTAGCTTATGATCATGTATTTCTTAGACTCTCTTTCAAAAGCTTATCTTAATAGCCATATAACATATAAATATATTTTATTCAAATATATTTATCATCCTTTAGTACTTAGCTTTATTACCATATCAAAATACTTTAGCTTCACTTTGATATTAAAATGCTTAGTATACTCAAAATAAGTCTTTCCCTCTTTTCTTATATATATAGACTCACTTACATATAGCATAAATTTTCCAAAAACCATTTTCATATCATGAACACCTTAATTATATTTTCTCCAAAGATATATTTAATCTTTTAAGCCATTATCTTTTATTATGAGTTATCACTTTCATTAACATTAGTATCTTTTATTTATTTCTCTTTAGCTTTTCACTACAATTATCATCACTTTTACATTGGGGGCTAGCTTCAATGCTAACCATTCTCTTAGATATTTTATTCATCTTTATATATATCTCAACATCTCATCTTATATTTATAAAACACATTTCTTTGGAGAGAAACCAGAATCAAGCACCTTTTAATTCAAATCTCTTTTTGACCTTAGTGTTTTTTTCCGAGAAACCGAAATAACACTAGTTTGCTAAAACTCGCATATAAAATCCATTTTAAATCCTTTTCAACTCAAACCAAAGTCATTTGCTTTCTAATACTTATATTTACCCACTGTAAAAACAGTTTTGCCAGTTATTAAGTTAAATGACAATTCCGCCCTTACCACTTTCCTTTAAGAACCGAAATGCACTAGTTTACGATAATATTAATAACTTTTTCGTTTCAAAACCTATGAAGGTCAAACCAGTTGCATTCCAACATTAAGACTTCCCTTTATCTCCAGTAAAAACAGTTTTAACAAAAGATACTTTCGAAATACCAAAACTGCCCTTGAACCACTTTACCCATTCTCGGTTTTAACTAGCTTTTGCAATTAATTTATTTGCCCAAGTTAACCTTATTATTTTAACCTCAAATTTTATATCTAATCTCATTAGACACATACTAAGTCCCCATAAAAATAGTTTTGAAAACAACATTTGTTAAAAGACACTTTTACCCTTTTTACCCCTAAACTAGTAAAAATACTCTAAGCCACTTTAAAGCTTATTTCTTTTTACTTCCGAGGTTAAAACCATTTTAAAACATATTTATTTAAACACTTTGATTCTGAAAATTTTATAAAACATATTTAATGACCATTTTGCCCTTAGCTCAAAAACATATTTCTTTTCACTTTAAGTTATTAATCTTTTAGAACCGTTTTATGTATGTTTTAGTAGATCTTTTATTTCCTTACATTTTTGCCCAAACTTGAGGGAAACCCTCAGCCTCTTAGCACAATATAGCAAGCATAATATAACAAGTACAATCTTTGATCATCATAGCTCATTTTAGCAAGCATATGGCCGAATGGCCTATTAGCATTTCAAGCCACTTTTGGCAAACATAAGCACAAGCATATCAAGCAATCAAGCATAGCAATGCATCATCATATATCAAGCACTCAAGCAAGCATAGCATTCATATTTTCAAGCAAAGCTTCAAGCTTTCAAGCATAGCATTCATATTCATTTTTTAAAGCCTTAGCCTTTACCGATCATTTTAGCATGCGAGTCCTTTTCAAGCACATATATGACCCAAAAATAAAATCTAAGGACCCTAACCCCCTTACCTCTTGTAGATCCTGTGTAATAGCCAAAGAAATGGACACCAAAGCCCTTTAGTAGCCACGGCCAAACAAGAATCCTTTAGCTTGAGTCCTAAACAAAATATACCACAAAGATGGTGGCTTTTTTTGTGAGTATGGGCTCTCTAAGATCATGAACTAGATTAGTCTTGTACTTACCTTATAAAACCAACGAAAATGAAGACAAGAAGAGGGAGATGATGCCACGGACAAGAGCTTGGAAAGAGCAAGCTTTGTTGTTGATGAAAAACCTTGAAGGTATGGTGGTGGTGGATTCGGCCAAGAAGGAAGGAATGAAGGAGACTTGTTTTGATGATTCTAAGATGATATTAGTGAAGAGGAAGACAAGAGAAGAAGATTGATGTATAGTATGAGGGTGTTTGGGTGAGAATCTAGACTTTGATGTTCATCATGTTCATATGAACATTCAAAGTGTTCTTGTTGAAATTCAAAGAAAAAGGGTGTTTGATCCTAACAAGCAAGAGAGAGAAAGTGTTTTTGGTGTTTTTGAGGAACAAAATCTGAAATGGGATGATGAATATAGAGAGAGAGAGTTTCAAAAGTTTAGAGAGAGGTTGGAGAATTTTTGGAGTAGTTTTTGGTGTAATTTTTGTATGAAGCTAAATGAGTGGTAAATGAAGTTAAGTGTGGGTAAATATGGTTAAATGAATTTGAATAATTTTGGTAGAATGGGGGAGGGAAGCCACGGCCAAGAGTGGGAAAGTGAGCATCTCATTTTTTGTTTGTTTTTGTTATGAAGAGTGTAGTAGCTTTTTGTGGTGTAATGGTAAAATAAAATGATATAATATGACAAAGGTGGTGAAGAAATATTATAATAAGAATAAAGGTGATATAGAAAGAATCAAATGGAAGCTTTTGCATGTTCCTAAGCCATGCAACCAATGAGAAAGAAGTTTCTTCAAAAAGGTGTCTCAAAAAGCAAAAAGCAAGAGAGAGAAAAACTAGAAGGTGTCATAAAATAATCTAGGGCATTCTTGGCTTTTACGTCTCAACTTTCACGGGGCGACTAAGGTCCAAAGACGTATTATAGCGTCACGCTATAATTCTAACATTCCTTCGTATTTCACATTTTACCGAAATCACGACCGGACGTTTCGCGACGAAAACTAGCGTCGCTAAAATGGTTCGAAATTCACACTTTGAATTTCGCCATCCTTGAGCTATCAACTCGAGCTCATCTAGGAAATTATAATTTCCGTCGGAGATATTCTTCCTCAATATCCTCCGCTCGTTCTAAAAGCGGCCAAAACGGTCAAACCGTCGCCGAACAGCGCACTATCGCTAAAAACAGAAATTCACTGAAACAGACATACATTGGGGACGAACCCCATAGCAACCAAGGCTAGGGTACTCAAGACCCATAATCATGCCATCAATCATCAAAAGCACATAGCAAAGGCGTTCCACACGTTTCTGTCAGAAACGGGAATAGCAGAAAGACGGGGTTTTACATATATTATCTGTCTTTATATTTACTGTTTAGGATATGAATGTTGATTTGTATTACTTGCAATTTTTAGAAAAGTTATAGCACCCATAGTACTCTAGATTACTCCCCTCCAGAGTAGTCAGATTTTGACTCAACACCCCTCCGATGATTCTTCTGTGCAACTCTCTGATGGTCGCAGTCATACCAGTTTCGATTACTCCAGTATTTGGCCACCCCCAGTTGGTCCGAGCCAGTAGTGTGTCTCGCCATTTTTAGTATATTAGAGGCTTAGGATGTTTGTTGTTTTCCTTTCAATTTTTAGTCCTGCGTCCTAAACACGAAGACCTTTGTATGGTCAGGCCGAGATTTTCTATTGAAGGTTCCTTGAAGCTATAGTGCTTCCGGGTCGGTAATAACGATATTAAGTATAATATTTTGAAGTTCCGATTTTATATCTACGCCTTCACTTTATCATTTCGTAGTCAGTTAATGTATTTGTTTGAGTTATTTATATAATTATATTTGGCATTGACATTGTGTATTCGGAAGTCTTATATGTAACTAATATAGTCGTAGAAGTAGTTTCTTAGGTTAGATTAAATGTGGCGATCCTATCTTAAGTAGTGTCACGCCATCTCGAAAATCGAGTCGTTACAAAATTCAGTTATCAAATAAATTAGGGGTGTACATGAAACCAGATGAAGTCGGGTCTTCTTAAACCGAGGCCCGACTCATAATATACCCCTGATCTATTATTGAGACCTTAGCCCGACTTCAAATCCAATAAAAAAAATTTCCTTTTAGGCCGGGTGAAAATCAGGTGAAGCCCAGGTGAAGTCCAGGTCTATCCCAATTAAATTCCTAAATAAATTATAATTATTAATCACAAAGTAATATAAGAAATAATAATACTAATTTCAACCCCAAATAACTTTTAGCAATATTAATAATAATAATAATACTAATTTATATTGCACAAAATCAAATAATACTATAAATTTGTCAAAAGAAAAAAGAATGATATAACTTTCAACAATAATTTTCAACGTATATTAAAATTATTAATTTTGAATTTTCTCTTTTATTTAAAATTAAAGGATCATATTCATAACTCACGAAATATAATTAAACGTCTAAATTTTAATTTCTAGAACTAGAAATGGGACCGTATAATAGTGTATCTAGTGGGTTCATAACATATTTAGACCAAGCTTTAAAGCTTGAAGTAACATATTCATATTTTTTGTATATAACATAATCATATCATATATAATTTTACAATTACACTATTATAAATTTTAAATTTTTTACATTATTTTTATACTACCAGGTCATTGGGCCGGGACCGGGTAACCCGAGCCTGGGCCCAGTCCGATTTCATCATATTTTTATTGGGTTGGTTTTATTGGCTTCGATCCTAACTCGGACCTCTTTGAAGTCGGATAAAAAATAACTCAAATTTCATTGGGATCAGGTCAGACCTCGGATCGATCCGGACCATGAACACCCCTAAAATTAACCACCGATATAAAATATATATTGCAAATGATTTAAGCAAATAATAATAGGGTTCGTAAAAATAATCTATTTAAAAAAAATAAACTTAAAACAATTTTAGAAATAATGGGTGAGATAATCTAGTTGCTAAGCATTGCATAGCTCGTGCACCATTTGGACCAATTAAAGATCGCCATATAGCTTATTAGTGTGAGCATTGGAGCCTACCTTCTTTTCTTAATTTTATTTTAATGCAAATATTATTTTAGATTTGGCATTTTCATGTGTAGTGATCATCATCATAGCACACTCAACCTGATAATCGATGCGTTAGGTAGTAAATATTTTGCACATAAGCTAGTTCCTCATATCAATAGCATGTGACATTGTAGATTCTAAATTATAAAATATCATATATTATAACCTATGAGAAGAAATTAAGGAAGATTTTGCTGCAAATGTGGTTGACATTTCGAAATCAACAATCCAAACCTATTGGAAGAAAACCAAGGCAATGTACATGCATCTTTGTACTTAATTCTCTGCTACTATAAGCCCTACCATATATAGGTAAATTTAATCTACTAAAGAAAATGTTGCTCTTTTGTTTTTTGTTAATTAGCTTTATGATGATTACTTATTAATTACTATAGCTCATTGATATAGCATGATGTTAGATTATATCTTCACACTAAAATATGTCATAAATTTAATTTTCACATGTCAATGGCATATTATTTCTAGTTTCCCCTCCATAATATTCTCATTAAATACATGATACTAATTTATTATCACATAACCAACTTTTTTTTTTGACCAGATGACCAACTTTTCTAAACTTTTTTTCCCTTACGGATTTATACATATACTGTTTTTTATTAGTTTAAGTTTTTAGAAAAAAAAGTGATAACATGACATAATATCAAAGCTTCTATCTTTAAAGCATCAAAAAAAAAAATTGCATAAGACCATAAAGAAGAAATTCTATATATGTGAAAATTCACATAAATTCAAAAAACTTCTTGTATAAAGAACTTGTTAAGAAACTACTTTTTCTAAAAACTTAAACTCATGATAGAATGAGGTGACATGAATGATTATATTTCTAACATGTCACATGAATTCTCTCCGCTTTCTTTCTCTTTTTATTTACTTTATGCAGAAATTAATTTTTCTAGGGTTTTAACATGGAAAAATCTTGACCTTTTAGCTGTAAGCTATAATACTGTATCATGAGACCTCTTCTCTCAAATAATTATGTCTCTAAATGAAATATTAGTGAAATATAACCATTCATCACATACCTTCATATATATATATATATATATATATATATAGCATTGAGCTTAAAACTTCTATAAGTTTTTGGAAATCTATATTTACACATACAAGTCTATGGAACGTTATATATATGTCAAATTAAATAGAGCTCTAATACAAGTCCCAAAAAAAAAAAAAATAGAGCTCTAGTAGTCTACTCTATATAATATCTACAAAAAGATATGTATATAACGCGTTTGCAATGTTTACCACACAAATAATAATGATCCCACTTCATGAAGACATTAACAGTGTACATATACAATCCGGTTTGCCAGTTGCATTGCAAGTTTATATATATTATGGCAAGTTGGATGTCAACTTGTAGTAGCCTTTTAGCATTAATAGATGGATGTGACATATATGTAGCACCCATTCTTATTTAGAAAATGTATTTAGTAGGCATATATAGTTAGATATTTATATGTAATCATAATTTACTATTTTAGCTTTTATTTACTTTCATTAATTAGCATGAGAATAAATATGTAACTCGCTATTTTAACGAGTGATACACACAGTAAACCTATCTTAAAAATATATACAAAATCAAATATAAGTTAAATGTACATAAAAAATCAACTATCGAATTAATTATTTATATCCGATATACAATAATTCTAAATATATATTTATTTTGCCAACTAAGTTCAACCAAATCTATTATTTTTATAACAAATAGAAGATTTTTTTAATGTTAAACATAATATTATTTATGTGTGCTAATGTTACTTACGATATCAAAATGATTTTTTTATTAGGTATAGAAATTAATGACTTGAGTAGACTTGGTTAAGTAAAATAGGTGTACACCTAGTATTATCGTAAAATATATATTAGAATATAAAATAAAATTAAAAATGTGTTAAATAACACATATATTTATATATACAAATATGTATAGACTATTTTAATAGCTAATTTTATGTGTGTACCTAGCATTTTTATATAAAATAAGATCATTTCCATTTGTGTATGAGGTACCCAGCTTTATTATGTATAGGCCAAGCCTCTTTGAATACACAATTGGAGATATATGAAGAGGGGACAGCTGAAAAGAAAGGCACAAGTTATTTCCTCTTATTTCTTGTTCTGTTCTCATTCATGATTCTTAACCATTGCAACCTCGATATTTTCACAACCATTCACAAGTCTCAAGTTTCAATTCATTGAGAGAACGACCCGAGTGCAATACTACCGATTTCATTTGGTTACAAATTTGTGACACTTTTCTAAATATCGATACACTCGCTTTTGTGTTGGTTGGAACTATACTCACACTAAGAAACTTGGTTCTTAAGATCATTTCTAACCGACCAAACACGGGCGTGTCAATCTCCTCACAAATGTGGGGAGACCCAAGTATTTGGAGTGTTGTTCCACAGTCGTTATCCGAAGCCAATTTGCTTGGCGAATGATCTTCGCTTCGCGGATTCCTATCAACCAACATGATGCACCTCTGGATCATATTTTATCTGAGAGTAGGTACGTTTCGGCTAAAGGAAATCTCTAATTTATCAAGGTTGATTCTTTGGCCCGAAACTAATTGGTATTGACTAAGAATGTCCTTGATTCCTTGTATGTCTTGATCTGTCGCTCTAGAAAAAAGAATGCTATCGTCCACAAAAAAGAGATGGTTGATTTGAGGACTGTTTCTGGCCACCTTTATTCCTCTAATCAAGTTGCTTATTAGGGCTTTAATGAGAAGCCCAACAATACTTCAGCACATAGCACAATTTGTTATGTAATATACTTAATTATTTATAGTGATATAGTAAATCAATAATTTTCGTTGTTAATTTTAATTATGATTATATTTTATGAAAATTTTATCATGTTAATTGAAGTCAACAACTAAAATTACTAAATTGGTAGTAGTCATAGGGCCATGAAAACACATCCATCCTATACTTTTTGATTTCTCACGGTATCCTCCAACTCAACAGGTCGATAACTACTAATCTATCGTAAATCTGAGTTTCATTTAAGAATTTGCTGCTGGTCAAGATTGATGTAATAAGTAAAAAATGAAATTTAAACTTCCAACACATATACTCAAACAAACTAGTGCAATCCAAATTAATTATCCATCCTATACCATACTTCTATATACATGCATATATGTTATTAAGTAGCACTATGCATGTCGCCACCTACCAAAGAAAAACCGCTAATTGGTCAATGTTTACAACGGCGCAATAAACAACAACAATCATCATATGTTATCAAATTAAATACGATTATATATATGGGAACATAATAATGTCAATATAATGAATTAATTAGCAAAAAAGGTTAACCGTGGAACTGTGTATGATGTTTGCATATTCGTAAAATAGTTAAAAAACAAGTACATAAGCCAAAAATATATGATCCGCTTAAGATATAGTAGTGTGGTTATATTGTATTTTAGATTCTGATGTACTAATATTAACGTATCCGTGTACGTAATAGAGATAGAGATACTTATAATGTATGCCTTAGGTCTGGCAAGTGTGGTGGTGAGACAGGATATTCTATAATATATATATATATATATATATATATATATATAGCTAATAGCTTCACCCCGTAGAACTAAAAATGAAAGTTAAAAAGATAGTCTAACTTAGCCTGTTTTTATTAATTAAAGTATTTATCTCTTAAGAAATTTTAAATACTACAAGAAATTAGGTCTTTATCTTCAGATTTACCGTCGAAATTTATCCTACAATATTAGTGTCGGAATCTACGTCAAAAAGGACAACGATAAGGAGCAAAACAGTATAAACCTTGGATATTAGCCTCGAAAACCAAAAGTTGATGCTAAATCTGACGCTAACATTTACGCGTGAAAACAAAATATTGGCGCTCTTATTTATCGTCGACGTTAGCATCGACCTTAGTGTTGGATTTTGTTTAAGGATATTACCAAGTAGATGCCCCAACTCCTTCTAGATTGGTTGTCGAAAATGAGCCTCCAACACTTTTCTCAACTTTAGCGGAAGATGAAATAGTAGAAGTGTATAGGACAAATGTGAAAGGTCCGATGGGGAACGAGGAAAGCATTAGGTGGATGACCCCCGCTTTGAAGCAAGAAGTGCGACACAAATTTGCAACGGATGAGGGATTCCAACGTTGGAGTGCAAAAAACAAGGTTAATCGGGCGTCCACGAAAGTGGGGGCATTGCATTGCGGTGGTTCGGCGACAATCCCATCAACACAAGAATGGATGGTGATATAGTTTAAATTGACTTTATATACACTTTTAACACTTACACTTCATTAGTCATCTAACTTTATTATGTTTGATGAAATAAAATGCAGGCGAATGAGCTAAATCGAGAGCCAACTCTTGCTGAGGTCTTCAAGCAAACCCATACAAAAAAGAGGGACATGGAGGAGTGGATGGATGAGCGGTCCGAGCGATTGAACCTACATTTCACAGAGCTTGGCACTCGCACGTAGGCATCACAACAGATTGCACATGAGGAAAATGGCTCGAACAACCCGCCGTTGTGGATAATAATTTTTAAAATTTCAAATCAGTTTTATATATAGGAATTCTATTGACTAATTATTATCTCTTAAGTTTGGAATTTGGCATATAAATGAATTTGTCTAACAAAATAAAAAATAAAAAAAATATTTAGTAATTAACATTTGTTAAAACTAAAATGTTCAACTAAATTTTTTTCAAGATACTAACTTAGAATATTACTCTATTACCTAAGAGTGAACAATTTTTATATTTGTTGGATGGGAAATGAAAGAGCACAAAACAACAAAAGAGGAAAGAGGAGTACCAACTCATTTGAATTTGTGAGCTAAGCCAAACTTTGGAGGATTGTGGAGTGGGACCCAACGTTGAAAATTTCTACATGGTGGGGAAAAGTTCATGTTAGAAATAGAATTGAAGCTGCTTAACTCATCAATAATATTCATATATATTAACGCTTAAATAGAAAATTACTCAATCACAAATAAATGTTAGGGTAAAAGTCGGAAACCAAAAAAAAAATTGTTAACGTAAGTATTATTTTATTAACATTTCGGTTAAATTTTAGTTTGTTCCTAATATTCAAAAGATTTTATTTTTATCCCAAACATTTTATTTTATTCTATTTTTATATATTTTTTTTTATCAAAACTAAAACTTCCTTTTATTATTAATAGTTATTATCTTTTTATAGACACCAAAAAAAATTATTATCTTTTATCTGTCTTATTTTTTTACCACCCTCACTTTCATAATACTAACACAACTATAATATAATAATATTACAATTATTATTGTTGGTATTTAGAAGAAAATCACAGAGAAGGAAAGTATATATTAGAAGATTTTTTTTTTTAATTTTTACTAGATAATTAGAATCAAATGAAATAGGGCATCTATAATAGAAATATGACATTTCAAATCTTAGGAACAATATTAAAATGCTCAATCAATAAGAATTACGTAAATACTTTAAGTGTTCATTTTAAGTCTTTTATTTATTCTTTCTTTTAAGTATATATATATATGAAAAAGTCTTGGTGAGCAATATTCTTTTAAATAATAACTAGCCAATAATATTTTGGAAGATTATAAATAAATAATCATCTAAATATAATTAAGTGATCATTCAAATAGAAGTAAGTGATCGTCTAAATAGAAACAAATAATCATCTAAAATAATTTGTATAATTAAGTGATCATTTAAATAGAAATAAATGATTATATAAACAGAAACAAATAACCATCTAAAATGTTAAACAAGCTCGAAAGCTTCCTTAATGCTTTCAATTATGCTCTTATAGCAACTCTTGCAAAGGTGGAGAGCACCAATCGTGGTAGGTGGGATGGCAGGGTTAATGACTTTGTTGAGGGTTGCTGGCTTCATTGAGGGTGTCCTTCATCTCAGTTTCAAAAGTCTTGAAGGGATCAAACATGATGCCATTGATGAATGGTGCAATGAAAGGATATGGTTCTTGGTTCCAGTGTAAAAGTGTTGGATTTTGCCCTTAATTTTTCTACATCACCTTTAAATTTGAGGCTGAAGATGTTGTTGTTCAAGCCGTTGAAGAGCCCACTGCTTATGGTGGAGTCAACGCTAGAGACAAGTGATGGAGCTCGGGCCCCTGTTGGTGTGAAGCTAAAAGCATGTTGTTGAATGTAGAGAGGATGGGATGAGATGGGATGCAAGATGCGTGTGACGTGGGTAAAGAAGAAGAAACGGTAGGGTGATGATGATAAAGTTTTTATTGGTTATTGTTGTTTAAATATTTGTTGGTAACGTAGCATAATTGTATATATATATATATATATATATATATATATATATATATATATATATATATATATATATATATATATA
>JASCZI010030365.1:23675-50357 GCA_036250425.1 Stylosanthes scabra | reverse complement strand
TTCTGAGCCCATGTCAATATTGTAGTTTGTGTTCTTTTTTTTTTTTTTTTTTTAACCTCGCTTCCCAGTTAGTACAATTCAGTTTCAAGGCTTGGAGTTTGGGAAGATTAAGAAATAGAAAGGGGGAATTTTAAAGTTTAAATTTTTATTTCGAAAATATGCTACTGATTTCTTTTTACTCTATGTTGTAGTAGTTGCAGTTGTAGAAATGATGTATGCATATGAGTTATTTGATGAAATACATAAGAGAAAGCAAATGAGTTAAATTAGATTTTGTTTTTGTTTTGTTTTGTTTGTGTGTACTTTTATTCAAATGCTATGGTTTTTGGATTTTTGGTAGTGGTTATTGCTCTAGTGGTTAGGGAATCTTGAGAGATTGGAATTGCAGGTTTGGTTCTTTTTGGGATCAGCAGCAAGTGGCAGAGCTATCAGGAAATTCAGATGAAGCTCAACAAGAAGAAACACCAATTTAGAGTTAGAAAGGAACCAAATCCAAAGACTACCATCCACAACCCAAACCCCAATTTCAAGTGCTAAAACCAACAAGGGAAAGATAATCTGAATTTCCATCACCAAAATTTTGAGCACAGAACACCCCATATATGATAGATGCAATAGGCTTAGAAACAGAACAGCAGAACCTTGTTTGAAACAAACCACAGAACACAAAAGTGGTGTGTTATTATGGGAATGAAGAGCACTGGGGGAGAGATTGTTCAAGTCCAAGGTGGTCACATTGTTCGGTCCACTGGCCGGAAAGATCGACACAGCAAGGTTTACACGGCGAAAGGGCCACGTGATCGCCGCGTTAGGCTCTCAGCACACACTGCAATCCAATTCTATGATGTCCAAGACAGGCTTGGCTATGACAGGCCAAGCAAGGCAGTGGACTGGCTCATCAAGAAGGCGAAAGCTGCCATCGACAAACTCGCTGAGCTCCCTCCTTGGGACCCTACTCCTCCTCCCCCCACCAATGACGTGGAGGAGGAGCAGAATGGAGGTTCAAGTGACATGGCAATTGCAGAACAATCAGAGTCTTCTGGTTACAATTTTCAGCTCCAAAGACAACTTGGTAAGAACCTATGATTATTCTCATTGTATTTGTATGCATATATGCATCAAATAAAACTGCTATCTTATATAACTCTATTAATTTGGGACTAATTTACTTGTATTTGTATTTGTGGAACATATGTGCATATATGCATCAAATAAAAACTGCTACCTTATAATTTTGTAGTTTAATTTCAGACTAATTTACTTGTATCCGGATTTGTGCTGCATATAGGTGAAGACCCTGAAAACCAACACCACCACTCAGCATTCATTCCTTCACCTATTAACACTGATGGTGGCATAGCATTTTTCCCAACAACTTCTGCTGCTTCCTCCATCAATTTCCAGAGCTACCCTCCTGAGATAATCTCAAGGACCAACAACTCCTCAGAGGATCTTGGACTTTCCCTTCATTCTTTCCAAGATTCTGGCCTAATTCATCCTCATGGACAGTCACAACAAGGAGGCGGTGCAGATCATCAAAACCCTTCTTCAAATGACCAAGCCCTCTTTGCTAACTACCAGAGGATGGTGGCCTGGAACAGCGAAGCCGGAGGCACGCAGGCCGACATGAACCGGTCCAGTTTCATGGTGAATTCACCTGGTTTTTCTTCTGCTTTTTCTCATCATCAACAAAGGGGTACCCTTCAGTCCAGTTTCTCACCATCACTTCGCCCTTGGAGTGAGATTCCTCAAATGGCTTCTTCCAATGAGCATCACCACAAATCTCAGCCAATGCAGCAGCAACACCAAGCTTCAATCTTTGGAAGCAGGTTCCTCTCTGATGCATTGCCAGGGTTCTGCATTCCTGCTAGGATTCAAGGTGAAGATGAGAGCCATGGTGTTGGTTCTGACAGGCCTTCATCTTCTGCTTCGCCTAATTCACATCACTGACACCAAAAGCATTGAACTTCACAATGGTGCAGTGTTCCCTATCTATCAGGTAATAATACTTCACTGAATCCCCATTAGTTTTTTTTTTCCCTATCTTGGACCATTGATGTTAAAAAATTCCATCCAAGGGAAAGGGACCACTTCATTAGATTTGCACAAAGATTTCATCAGTCTTCCTTTTGTGTTTTTCTTTATTTAATAGAACAAATAATGAAAACTCGCCAAAATCAATTATTTCCTTTTATGCAATACTGGAAATTAAGTACTTTTTTCCCCCTAAATTCCTCTTATTCATCTTGTCATGCAGGAGCATTGTTTACTAGATTTGCAATCTTGGGGGGAAGATTAAGATGATGGGCACATTTTGATCATCTACAAGACTTTCAAATTTGTCTGGTTGGATTCAACTTCTTTTTTATTTTTATGGCTTTCTTTTCTTTCCCTTATTGCAGGCCAATTACACTGGTGTTTTCCCCCTCCTCTATAATTAATAGGGGGGGTTCCTTCAAAAGTTGCTTGATAAATTTGTGTAATTAAATCTTTATGAAACTTGGCTCAATTAATACAGGGCTTTGAGGTGGATTCCTTGGTCATCTATAGCTCTCCTTGCTTGTGTGTTAGTGTTGAGAATAACATAGTTCAAGAGGAAAAGATTCTGGTTTTGTTTTTGATTTACTATGTAGTTTTTCTCTTCCTGTAGTAGAAAAAGATTTTGATTTCTTTCATGCAAGCCCCACCCAAGTACAATCTTTATAGGATCACTTTAGAAATCACACTTTCTTGAACAATTTTGCAATGTGTTTTTTTATCTGTCATTGTGTGTCTCCTTCAAGTTCAAGTAACACTGTGTCTGTCAATGAGCTTGTTGCATTCCATTGAAGATAAGATTGAAAAAGTTGAAATAAGTTAAGAATATTATTAGGCATTTGAAGATAGTAATGTGTGGCCCCTGTTCATACACGAAAATATCTTCAATGGAGTCATAGAATCGTACAATTAATTTAATGCCGATCCTATTCCTACCTTGCTAGAGCTTTGATTATTTGCTGACTAACCGAATTCACAAACTTTACCTCAGAAATTAGCACCCTCTATTCTATGTCAATAATCAAGCTATGGATGCTCATAATTTATACTAATACAGTGATACTTGCTTCTTCTTTTTCTCTTTTCTTTTTTTTGGTGATGGAGTGATACTTGCTTCTTGTTTTTACCTTTTTGCAAGGATAGGATTCTTTTCTTTTTTTTAGTGTATATGCTATTGCTAACTCAATTATGGGTCAGTTGTATATCCTTCATTTGTATCAAGCCTCAACTGCAACAAAACAGTGTCTTAAATAGAAGGTTTTGGGTCAGTTAGAGTCTTGTTCTTCTGTTATTTTATTTGCTTAGTATCTATTGGGCTTTTTTTTACAGTTTTTTGGACTAGTGGGCCGTATATTATTTATTATTTGGACTGAATTCGGTTTGGTTAGATACGACGACGATCGTCGTGGATAGTAAGTTGGGCTTGATAAGTAGAAAGTTAGGCTTGAAGCCCAGACCAAAAAAAAGTTAGGCTTAAAAAAAGTTAAAAAAAAGAAAACTATGTAAAAAAAAAAAAAAAACACATCCTCTAGTACAAATGGTAAGTGGCTTGGGTTACTTAAGTGTTTAGTCTTGGATTCAAACCTTGAGAGCAACATGTATGCAGAATGGGATGTGACCACGTCAAACCCTCGAGGGACATTCGATAAAGCGTAAGAGATTAGTCTGGGCTTGTCGGGTCTAGAATACATTTCAACAATTTTTTTTGATCCTTTTGTTTTAACTCAATGATTAAAATAATTTATTGACTTTGTTTAAAAAAAGAGAATAGTTTACTGACCAAAATAAATGATTGAAATGATTCTTCAATTTAAAAATTAAAATTGATAAAAACGGTCTTGTTATAGCATTGTTGAATATTAATACAATGAATATCTTGGTTTATGTATTAGACTTTTTACCTAAAGTGTATCAATAATGTTGGTAACACTTGTGTTTACCCAACTAAATACCGATCGAGCTATTGTAGCGTCAGCATTTGTAACCGCATTGGCCAAATGGGAATGCTGCTTACCACATAATGTTTATTTCTACAGAAACCTCCAAATAAATTTCATCCACCTAAAAAGGAATGAACTATTGAATCAATTTTTAGTGTGTGTGGTTGTTTTTTATTTTATTTTTTGCTTATGTATATATAGATAAGACGTGTGATTTCTTTGGATTTGGGTGAACTAACTAACTAAAGAATTTTCTCATTTTCTCTAAGAATATAGCAATAAGTCAATTGTACCTCCTAATCAAAAGTCATTATATAAATAAATTAATCAAGTAGCTAGTAGTAACGTGGAAATGCATCCTTTGACATTTATTTATTTCAAGCTTGCAAGTCAAGGGATGACGTGTTTCCACTTAATTTCTTGCATTGCCATGCATATTGCATATAATGTATTCATTACAAAAGCCTTTTTATTATGAAATTATTTATTTCTTAATTAATCAATGAATCGCAAGTATGAGGCTATGGAAACCGAGTCAAAAATTTCCAACATCACTTTCAAAGACTTTAGTTCGTGTGACTTAGGTGGGGAAGTGGGAATTGGTATTGTATGATATCCTCAATTTCTGATGCCGTTAAGTATGGAAAATGCCAAGACAATTCTTACTTGATCCTACAAACATAACATATCTATGAACCCTTTATTATTTGCCTTTAATTTCAATAATTAATTTAAGAGTAATATCTCAATTTCTTTTTTCCCCCTACAAATTAGCCTTTAACATAAAGATAATTTTTTTTTTAGAATTTTAAACAAATTATCCTATAACTCTATAAGAAAAAGTCAAAGAACAAATTGTCTCTTATCTTTTAAAATCTCAGAAAATTTAATACCATTTTTTTTAAAAAAATACGAACTAATTTTTTAAAATATTAAAAACTAATTTATTTAATATTTTAAGAGTTAAGAGCCTAATTTATTTATTTTTTGTTAGAAATTAATATGTGAAAAAAATTAAATTTTATTAAATTAAGGTTGATATATTATTATTATTATTATTTAACGTGTGTGAAGTTGATGTGGATAGATGTTTGTTTAGTGTGGAGAGTGTTTGCGTAGAGAGATGTAGTTGGAATTTGGAAGCTAGGTTGTGTTCTTACTTGTTAGCTTGTTTGGTTAATTAATATTTAATAGTGAGGTAGGTTGAAATTAACAGCTGAATATTCTTTGTTGTTATTATGTGCATTTCCCTTTTTCCTTCTAAATTTGCGGCAAAATGAATCAGTTTGCAGCAATGAGAGACCAACGTTGTTCTCACTTCTCATGTTGGAAATGAAATTTTTCTGTAGGATATATAAAATAAGTGAAACAGTATTTTCTTTCCTTAGTTTTCTTCAATTCTACATTTGTTAAGAATTATATACCATTTCACTTTATTATGTACCATTTATATGATTAACTTTTGGGTCCAACCTCATGAGAAACTAACTAACTAAACTGACTTCGCGTTTCAATACAGAATACTTAACCAACTGAAATCTGAAAGTAGGACAGCAGATACAAGCCCTAAATAAAAATATATAGGAAGCATCTCAGCGAGTGTTTCATAATTTACCTCAATTCAATAATTTTAACTATTTATTTTAATATGTATATATCTTTTAAAATTATTTTATAGTTGAAATGCTTCCAAATATATAATATAAAGGTGATTGAAATTAAAATGCAACTTCAAAAAAGCATATATTACTGGTTACTTGAAGTTATGGCTCTCTCATAATTCGTAATTATACTTTTATATATTGAAAGATTGAAAGAAAAAGGGGTAAAAGAGTTCAACAGCACATCAAGTATTTCGTATTTTTTAATCAAGATCGGATGTGTACTACTACTCCATGTAACTTTTCAATTTTCATTACCTATACACCCCCTTGTATTTTCTTAATTTTTTAAAAATAATACCCTAATCAAATTGATGTCCACCTACCACTTAATTTTAATCTATAAATAAAAAAACTACGAACCAACACATTATTATTAATACGGAGCCAACATATATTATGAATGATAAGTTATATAAATTTTAGATAATAACTTATTATTACAGATGATAATTCATATAAATTTTGGATAAAAATTTAATTATTACTCTCTATTAACTCCCTAATGTTGGTTCTATAGGATTGTTGAATTAAGAAATGAATCCAAAATCAACATTTACCACATTCACCAACACAAGACAAGTAAAACTTGATGTACAAAAAGTCAATAAAGGTCAATGTTCAACAGTCAAATCTGTTGAAATATATTTGTGTTCTTGTTAGTTTATACCATAGACTTCTCACTTTTCATATCCACACTATATACACACATAAACCAAACATAACAATCAGGAACTCTCTCTCTCTCTCTGTTTCTGTTCTGTTTTCCTGAGCAGAGAGAAATCATGAGTGGTTACGATGTGGATGGAAACAGAAACCATGACAACTCATTCTTCAGTTTCCATAACCCATCATCAGATAGAAGCTATTGGAACAAAAGAATCTTGGTCATGGCCATAGCTTCCTTAACAATCGTCATAATCGTGGTGCTGGCACTTCACATCTATGCAAGGTTTGTTCTCAGACGCCAAGCTCGAAGAAGATTCGCTATTCACCAACTCAGCCTCACAATACAAGCCCAAGCACATCACCATGAACATCATCACAACAGAGGCCTCGACCCTAGCATCATAGCCACTCTCCCAATCTTAAAGAAGAAAGAACAAGAAGATGATGATGATTATGGTGGTGGTGAGTGTGCTGTGTGTTTGAGTGTTGTGGAAGATGAACAAGAGGTGAGGTTGCTGCCAAATTGCAAGCACAGTTTCCATGTTGGTTGCATAGATACATGGCTAACTTGGAATTCCACGTGTCCCATTTGTAGAACCAAGGCTGAACCAATCATAAGGATTCAGCTTGAACCTCACCCTCGTGAGCCTCCTGCTATTCCTGCTCTTGATGATGCTTCAATTCTACTTGAAGGTACTTCCAATGCTGCTATTGAGGAGTCATCATCAAAAAATATCAGTGGTTCTTCTTCTGTTTCAAGATTCAGCAGCTCTTTTAGAAGGATGCTAAGTAGGGATAGATC
Source organism: Stylosanthes scabra (assembly GCA_036250425.1). Lineage (NCBI taxonomy): Eukaryota > Viridiplantae > Streptophyta > Magnoliopsida > Fabales > Fabaceae > Stylosanthes > Stylosanthes scabra. Next base: position 43,248 of record JASCZI010030365.1, on the reverse strand, counting down.
TTCTTCCAGAATCCAACCTTCAATAATTACCCATCTTGATCATCATGATCTTGAGAGCCAGCAGTGATTATTCATTCATCGTTTGTTAATACCATTTCATAGATATGCTTCATATGTTTTGTTTTTTTTTTTCTCCATAAAAAAATATGATACAATCATTCATTTTTCTTGCACTTATTTTCTACTTATACACTAGTTAAAGTTATACTTTACCATACTATAGTAGAATGAGGAGCAAAAATATAGTAATAACTAATAAGTTCTGAATAGAATAGATTCTCTCGATTAATCTTACCAAGTTTTACAAATGTTACTTGTTTAACTCATTTTCAATATATATTTTGTATTTTAATAAGTGACTAATTTCGACGTATATCGACTAAAAATTGCATTTAACAAAATCAAAGAAAATGCAATTTCAGTTTGATTAGTATTTTTCTTTTACAGTGAATAATGCAGATGAAAAGGAAAGGTTACCGGTTAAAGGTGAGGGTGTATGTATGTTTGAGTTTGAAATCTTATTTTGTACGCGTTAGTCTAATCTGAGAGATTTTGTGTTGAATTTGACTCTGCAAGATTTATTTGTAAAGAAAGGATTTGGTGTTTGGTAACCAAAACATATAATAATGGGCGATGGTGATATTAGGTGGTAATCCCATGTGAGCTTAATTAACAAATTAAACTCATCACATTTTATTTAATCTTCCTTGTCTTTCTTTCTTTCTTTTATTTCTTCCATAACACTAGGTTTAGTGAAGTGTGAAGAATCAAGATCCCTAATATCAGGGGGTTTATGTTGACTTTGCTGCTATTATAAAATTCTACATTTTCTAAATTTTACAATGCTCCAAAGTGTTAATTTTAATTAGAATCATGATGCCATCTTCAAACGCCATACCTAAAGGTTGAAGTTTGATGTAACACCATGCTTTCTCTTTTTCTTTTTACTTATTTATTTCAAGGTTTCCACCAACTCCTTAAAATATATTATATTAAAAGAAGTTGCAAAGAACTAATAAGTAATAATCTTTGCTAAACTTTGATTTTCTAAATACTTTGATATTAAACAATGAGTTATTGATAATTGAATCAAGGAATGAGCTTGTACAGTTGCAAATAACTAGAATAAGTGAATAACAAACTAATTGAATTTCCCATAATAACTAACTAAGGATTCATTCTAAGCTATTCCAACAACATAATTAAGAATGTACACCAGAAGTAGAGACAATGGATAAAGTGCAAAGGCAGGGAAACATAGCCATAGAGGCAAGGTAGTGTGGAAGCTTGCAACAAGCCCCATTGTTATGCACACAATCAGAATGACCAAAACTTCAGCTGAGAAACTCCATGTCAGGTTTTGAATGTAAACCAAGCCCAAGAAAACTGATAAGGAAAGGATATTGCTCATTGTCACTGATCCATATATCTACACAAGAGGGGAAATTTTGATTAGTTTTACTTATTTGATAATACACGAATGGTTATCTGTCTGCATAACCTCTCAGTCCATTGTGCACAAAATGAGAAGGGATGATTGTAAACCTCAGAATATGTCAGCGAGGCGGTTCTGATCTTCTTCCGGCTGGAGAAAATAAGAGCCGAGACAATCTCGCTGGAGCTCGCGAAAGGAAGCATGACGAAGGAAACAAAGAAAGAAGGAATACTTGTTGATGCTGAGAAGTTGTCCACTGCATCAACAAGAGGATCAGCAAATACACCAGCCACAACAGTTCCTAGCAGCAACATCACCACTGCTTTGAAAGTGTTCCATCTTGGATTCTTTACACTCTCCACTGCCTCATCACTATGATCACTCCATAGATCTTGTTCTGCTTTCATCCTCTGCTTATATTTAAAGACTTGATTACATTATTTACATTTTCTCAAAGTGTAGTTCATTCTTGTGTCAAAGACATACCTGATGGAAATCATTTAGAATTTTAGGTGTTGTGGGACTGTGATCATTGTTCTGCGAGGTGGATCGTGTAGCTTTGTGAAGCCATCTTGTTATTCCTCTGACAAACTCTTCCATGTCAATTCTAGAGTCATGTGACTTGTCAAAATCCAACATGATGCTTGCAGCAGCTTCATCAATGTCCATATCTTCCTCCTCAAAGGGCATTCCTATGATGAGAGCTCTTAAGTCTGTGGCTGTTATGTACCCTTCAGAATTCTTAAGTGAGTCAAACAACCTGTCAATTTACCAATGTTCTCAAATGAAGATGAATTTCAACATAATTGCATGTTTTTCTTTATGCTTCTTGTAATAATATTGAGACTCACTTCTGTATAACCTCAATGTGAGGTTCTCCATTGTCTTTGAGGAAACGGCCTCTTGTTCGTGTCTTCAATTGTTCTAGAAAGCCTGACATTATGTTCTTGTACTTGGCATATGCAAGTCTTCTCCTCTGAATCCTCGGCTGAAAAACCTGCATTATCGAATTTCCAAAACATCAGTTGCTTGCTATCCAAGAAACTTCATGTTATGAATTTAGCAACAAATATATATAGTTTTTAGGTACCTGATAAATGGTATAAACGATCAATAAACAAATGGAGACAATGAGTGAAAATAGAAGTGCTGCACGACTTGGAGGAGCTCCATGAAAAAATTGGGGTAATTGCACAATAACAAGTGGAATGCAAGATACTATCATCAACATTGCAGCATAGCTTGTCCAAATATCAGTGCTTACACCAGATTCTGTGAGAAAATTAAGAGATTTTTCATCCATGAAACTTATAATTCACAGGAACAAGTTATAGTTATAGGGAGATATATGTACCAGATAAGTTAAAGCCTTTTGTATCCTTGTCATCAATTGCTACTGAATTTTCAAGGTCACATCTTCCAACTATAAGACAGGAACCCCATAGAATAGTGAGAAGCATTACATTTGATCCTGCAAGTAGTCCCATTCCCACAGAGACTTGACTTTGAGCTGTTTCTTTGTTCCCAGATAATCCAGATGCTGATTGAATTAAACAACATATATAATGAATTAGTGTATCACCTTTTGAGCATCAGAGATTGATGAAAAGGGGAGCATACCAAGAATGATGGTTGCATCAGGAAGTGAACTCAAGAGAGGAAGGAATAGTCCACCAATGATGCCAGGTCCAAGAATTTGAAGCAAAATCTCACTGCCAGCTGATAAGGACTTTGCTGCCAAGAACATCAAGTAGCCATACACTAACATGAGGAACACATTCCCCAGGGCATTATTTGTACATGGCAAAAATCCATAAGTTTCTGTGCATGTATCTGAAGAACCTAGATTGTTCATATAAATAAGACAAGGTTCACTATGAATATGATCATGGATTCCATCAGAAACCATCAGTAGAGGTGCCTCTTCTGTGATAGGTCTACCATAGTTAGAATGTGGTAATATGAGCAAGAATATGATGACAAGGTAAATGAATGAAAACTTGTGTCTCATGGTTTTTAGAATACTTGAAAGTTGAAAGGAACTTTGTATTTCTTCTCCTTTATATACATTCATTGCTTAACGTGTACAGTATGATTCAACAAGTATGTATGCATTTCTGTGATGGCATGCCTATCAAAATTGTTTTCAAGTTTCAATTTGATGGGATTGCTTGTTTTTCATTCATCTGCTAATCCAATCAAAATGCCTCAATCATTGTTTAATATAAATACATAAGAAGGTTCCGAATGAATATAATTTTTTTCTAAATTGTTTACCTTGTAAGAAGAAGCTATGACCCTGTTTTTCTATTGCTTTATCTTGGTGGAGAACACCTAGTAATACAAGAAACATCATTGAGAATATTCTGTAAGTATTCTTATTCAACTGATTAAATTAATATTTAAATTCTTCATTTGGCATACTTGCAGTTGTATAATGCTCTCTACATTCAGTGGCGTATTATCATAACCTTATTAACAACCTCTTTTTTATTACTTCTGATTTCATATTTATATTATATTACAAGATAATTAATCTAAATTAAGAGTTAAAAAATGACTATTCATAATAAGTTCATTCAAATTTTGAATTGGGAAGTGGTATCTTGCGGTCAACAATATAGTTTCTTGTGTGGCAAGAATGAGAAGAGTTGGCACCCTTGCTACCTGATTAGCAAAAACTTGTACGGAATGACTTCACTTTTGAATATCCCCAATTCCCAATACTATAATTAATCTACAATTTCCCACATTGTTTACCAAGTTTTAAAACTTCTCCAAGAGTTTTAATTTAGCCAAATAATAATAATAATAATAATAATAATAATAATAATGAAAAATATAGGTAATTAATATTTTTCTAACCAATAAATCAGCAAATAAAAATAAAACATTCGTAACAATTTTTTATAGAATATCCACAATGAAAGCTAGTGGAATATCCATAATTTTTTTTAATAAATAAAATTTTTTTTAATAAATAAAACATCTAAAACATAAAGCAATCAACAATAGAAACAGAACATTCCAAACTTAAAAAAGTATAACATCTAATTTAAGTTGTTGGCTGATACTAGTTAAAATTTGTTGGTTACCTAGCAATCTAGCATTGTTGTAATAATAATAATAATAATAATAATAATAATAATAATAATAATGTCTGAAATTAAAAGAAATAAATTAATATATTAATTTATCAATAATTCTAAATATATATGTATTTTATTCAATAAAGTCCAACCAAGTTATTTATTAGATACTAAATATAAAACTATTTTGCCGTCAATTAGAAACTTTGTTTCTATGTTATGTTTTGACATCGAAATATTTTTTATTTATTATAAAAATAAATAACTTAATTAAATTTTGAAGATAGATATACACCTATGTATATATATTTGTAATTTGGCGGGAATGAACAACGAAGAAAGGAGAGTCGTTGGTGAGGTTTAAACAAACGTTAGGGTGAGAGAATCTGCATTGTGATCACCACCATTAATAATTAAGTAATTAATTAACCCTAACTTAAACCTTATTAAGATCTCAATAATCCTTATTCCTCCAAAACCCTAAACCCCAATTCCCAATCTCAAATCTCAATCCTCCACACCACTCCCAACATCTTCCAATGGAAGAACAAGACGACACTCCTTCGCCCAACGCACACCTCAACCAACCCTTCTTGAACCAAACTTATCAGGAACCACAGACCCGGGTCGTGACCCGAACCCTCAAACCCGTTCCTTTCAAACCTTCTAAAAACCTCAACTTTACGCGCCACGAGAAGCTCTTGAGGCGAATCGGTCTCTGGGACTTGGCGCATCTCCAATTCGATCCCCACATTCGGGTTGATCTCCTCCAACAGCTTCTAGATAGTTACAAACCTTCCCTACAGTGCGGTTACGTCAACGGTGTTAGGGTTTCGCCGAATCGAACTCAATTGGGGTTAGCACTGAGGCTGCTGCCCCTCAAGGAGGAGAAAAGTGAGGTTTTTGGGCAAGTGTTGGAAGGTTTGGACTTTGCTGAATCGGTTGAATTTCTAGAGGAGTTCATGTGGAATTGGATTGTTCTGCATGATGATGATGAGGAGGAGGAGGGTGTGATGGTGATGCCTAATGAGGTTTTGGAGTGTAGAAGGTTGATCAGGGAAGGGCATTTTGAGAAGGTTGATTGGGCTGGATTGATGTGGAGCATGGTGGAGAGGGAGATGAGGGAGGTTGGGTTGGTTAAGTGTTACTATGCCTCTCATTTGCAGCTCTTGATCAAGATGCAATTTGAGGAGTTGATAAAGGAAGTTCCTTTGGTGGTACAGATTGATGATGAGTTTCAGGACCATAACACTGATCAACTGAGTTTAGGGAATGTCCAATTGCAAAAGGAGAGGTTTCAAGGGGAGGAGCAGAATTTGGATTTTATCCTTTCTCAGGATGGTCTTCAAATGATTTCTGGAAGTTTATTTGTTGGTAAGGGTCACAAGAGAGCAATTGAATTGGATTATGATAACAAGAAGAAGCTGAGAATAGATAATAATAATAATTCGTATAACAATGCTGATGAGCCTGTTGACTTTGATGCTTGTGTGACACGGATGCAAGATTGGATGGGGGAGGCTGCATGGATGTATGCAACAAAGAACAAGTCCTGTGAAGACTCTGCAATGACCATGCAGAACTTACTAAACGAGATTCAGAACCGCGATGACACGATAGAGGATTTGCGGAAAGCAATGGTGGATGAAAACAAGAAGGGACAGATGAATGTGTATAGATTGCAGAAGGAACTTGACATGATGGCAAAGCTTTTGGAGGCATACAGAAAGGCCTTGAGGGAAACACACAAGGCTTTCGCCGAATACAGAACGAATCATCGAGCACAAGCCCAAGGAGGAAGAGTTGAAGAAGAAGAAGAAGCAGCATTTGGCAATTGAATAGAACTTGAAATTAATGTTAAAGTCAAGTTCTTCAATCTAACTGCTTAGGAGAGTTTAGTATTTGATTAGTTCTATGTTTAATTTTGAAACTGAGAACATAAAGTCACAAACTATGGTAATTCATTCCCACATAGAATTATGTGGTATCACATAACAAATGATGGAAATTTTTTGTTTTATCTGCTTTGTAGTTTGGATCTTTGTGAAGAAATGCATATATTCTGTTGCTTGCTATGGCTAAGAGTTGAATTGAGCGTATTTTCTGTCAGTGTCCCATAATCACTATTGACCAGTGGGATCTTTTGTAATCAATCCTTTTTGCACCTACAATGATTGGTATGCCCTCAATAATTTTATATGCAGTGAAAGTAAAATTCTTTGCCATTTATTTTACTGGTAAACATAGATTAATTCTTTGTATTATATCATGAATTTTATATAAATAATAAATTTAGTCACTAATTTTGAATATATGTGCAACATAACTACATTAATGGCTTATATTTTTTGGAAGCAATAATTGTCATGTATGTAAGGTAGTAGCAGGATGAATTAAAAGTAGAAAGCATATACTGAAATAAGGTTAAAATGATTCATGTGCCAAAACTTGTGGTAAGTGTTAGTGGTGTTAACCACTATATTATATAGGGACAGCACAACACTGGTAGTGGTAGCAGTTTGGATTGGGATGGTGAATGAAATTGACCACTCAATCTTATATTCACTGATGCTTTACATGCTATGCTTATATCATTCGGAAGATACTACCTTCTTTAAATTAATTTATTGTACCAAAAAATTGATACACTTTGATCATGTGGAGTAAAACGGGCATTAACACTGAAACTGTATATTAAATATGAAAAAAAAAAAAAATCTAGACAAATAACATATTATATATGAAAAGATTTTTTTCCCTTAAAAAAATGTAGTGATATGATGCATTAAGATTATCGGTTATGATTCAGCACATGCAGGTGAGTTACTTAAGTGGACCATCCAGAAAATGTCATGACTGGTGACAGCCAAAAAGTCCCATTCATGCCACTGTAAATGTCATAACACCATTATATGCCACCTCTAACATTTATCCATATAAAAACAATTTGTCACTCTCATTTTCTATCCCAAATATTAAATCTAACTTTTCAAAATGATTGAGAATCTTAAATATAATATATAATAGAATAATTCTACGAAATCAATGTTAAAAAGCCAATAATAAGTTATTTTTTAAAATTTATATGAGTTATCATTCATAATTCATATATCCAAGATTAAATTATCATCCAAAATTTATATGAGTTATTATCCGTACCTATGTATTGATTCCCTATTGATCATAATGTATTTATTGTCTAATTTTTTTCTATATAATAATTCTCTGTTACTTGAAGAGAATATCTTCGCACTACAACTTCAAATTTAATAATGAAGATGCTAATACGTTATTATTATTAGCTAAGTTATATATGTTATATATTTCTTGTATATACCCCATTTTCTTATTAAATCTGAGATATCGACATGCATGGAATAACCAGATAGTAGAGAGCAGCAATATTATTATTGTCTCCACTCTCCCGCATTTAATTTTTTGAGGGTGCGTCTGGGAGAGAGATTGAATCTATAATATTGAGATTGAAAGACTAAAATTGAAAGACTGAGATTGAATTAAGTTTGTTATTATATTTGGTTTAGTATTTATTAGAAGACGAAAACTGACATATAGAAATTAAATTAAGTTAATAAAAAAATAATAAAAATTAATATTAAAAATTTTAATGTTAAATGAAGGTATTGAAATAAAAAAAATATTTTTAAAGTTTTAGTCTCACTCTTCGTCTCCCCAGAAACAATGAATGTAAACAATGAATGTCCTTCGTCACCTCCTCCATTTGGATCCGTATGTATTATTTCATTCAAAGGCAATGCCAGATAGAATTTTAATAGTTGCCATGTTATGCATGCTGCTAGTTTTACATAAAAGAGCTTAATTACTATAAAGAGATAAAAATAATATTTTAATTATACTTATTATGCATGGCTGCCTCTCTCAAGCTGTAATAATTATTCACTTTCAAATAACATTATAATAGTGTTAATTTGGTTTATCTCCTTAAACAACAAGCAACAACTTGCTATATCATATTAATTTGGAAATCATACACAATAATGCAGTAGGCATAGTAGCAACAATTAAATTATTCAATTATATCAATAAAGTAATAATTTAAATGATATTCTTTTTTTCCTTTTTCTTTTTTGAGTGTAGCCACAATATATATAAGTAGATTAAATGACCTGCCAATAACACATATATAGATTAATTAAACAGTAAAAATAAAATGACTATATTACGGCAAGATACTACTTGATCAGTGAACTTATTAATTAATTATTTACAATTTGGAGTTTTTTTAATTCATAATAATGAAATAACAATAACGGTTACACAATAATATACAAACCACAAATCAATTGCAAATGAAACTTTTTGAGAGAGAGAGGAGGAGGAGGAGTGGTCCATCCCCTTTAATTTGTTAAGAAATGAAATTGAAAGTTAAAACACATCACGTGCTTGCAACAGTTTGATAGCATCCATCATCATCATCCAAAATGGCCTCACAACGTGACTCTCCTCAGTCAACAAAAAAAGTTTTCCCCTTTTTTCATAATCAATTGCCTAATAAAACTCCTCACTAACGCATCAAACACCATCCAATATTTATACATTTACAATCCTGTGCAACTTCTTTGACAAAAAATTTAAAGAATCACAGCTTCAAGTCTTCATCTTACTCATCATGCAAATAATCCTATAGCTTGAGCCTTGTGGTGCTTGCTAATTTGGTTGATGTAGTTATATATTCTTTAATAACTTTTGTCAAACATTAAGAATTTGTTCCTTGTCAACATTAATGATGTTATTGTTATTCTGATGAACAACATCAATTCTCAAGGGTGATGAGCATGCTGCATTATTATTGTTGTTTTCCATCTTCTTAAGGTTCTGTTGGTGATACACTTGCCTCAGTCTCTCTATCTCCCTCTTTAGTGCTTCTTGATGAGCTGCATGCATATGCATGTATATACATAATCAAATATATTATTATTATGCCTAGCATTTACTACCTTGTTTTTGCTTGAAATTCAACAAGAAATTAAGCAACGTTGCATTAAAAAGCTCAAACCACAATACGCATGCATCAAATAAAAAGATAAAGATAAATAGGATGGATCCTATTATTGCTATAGGCAAACAAAGTACTGGATTTAATAACATCCAACCACCATAAACATATTTCTTAAACAGTATGATTAATTATATTACATGCAGCTTTTAATTATTTGCTTATATTGGTCTCGGATCTATTATTGCGCTCTACGTACAGTACTAACCATCCATATATATTAACTATAATAACATAGCTAGGAGCTAGCTTCCACCCTAAGAGGAGTTAAATTAATTAATGTGAACGCATGTGTATGTAATAATTGAACTTAATATAACAGTTGATTTCAATTAATTATATTACCGTCTTTGAAAATCTTATCTTGTGCAAGGGCAGCGATTCTTTGCTTGATAGCACTGTTGTCAACATTTAGAAGCAAACGTTGATGATCCAAGAATGCAACCCGCGGTGACAGCACTGAAACTTCCGCCTTCATTTTTATTTGGTCAACGCAACAGCAAAAACAAAGTCAACAAACTAATAATTATTATAAGTCAATATTATTCTTATTATTATTACCTGTAATGAAGTTACACTTCTCTCTAACTCTGATATGTATTGCAGCTTCCTCACTCGCGATCTTTGTGCAGATTGTCTATTTGCCAAGATTCTGATGCAAATAAATAAAAATATGAATTTAATTATCTTAATTTAATAAATAGATGAATAATTGATTTACCTTTTGACTCTCTTGGGGTCAGTAATTCGTTCATTGGAAGAAGCAACATTAATATTATTGTTTGAGCCCAATGCATTATTATCAGTTTCTTCTTCTTCTTCTTTGCATTGGCTTTCAACCTCATCCGCTTCATTCTTCAAATTCAATTTCCTTTGCTGCTTTTGGTGGTGATGGTGCCCATCTTCCACCTCCTCTTTCTCCTTCCAATTCTTCTTCCCAACCTCATTATTCTGGCAACTCGTCGTTTCTTTCTCGTCGCTTGTAGTGTTTGAAGAAGACAACGTTGGCGGCATCGGGATTCCTCCGGCAATCTCGTCCGTGAACATGGACATGAATTGCTCATCATCAAACTTGTCGAATTCACTCTCCTCATTCCTTTTAGGATTCTCCTCCGCCAGCAGAGGCGCCTCCAGGAAGGTGATCGAGTCGCTCACCGACCTGCGGTGGGCGCCTCTCCTGGCGCAGGAGAAGTCCAGGAACTCGTCCACCCAGGACGGGTTCTGATGAAGCTGATACTGGCTTGCATTGTTCGCCGCAAAGTTTTGCTGCGGCGGAGATGCGAAATTTGGTGGCATTTTCTGAAGAGAAGAGAAGTCTTGCCAAGTTGGCGACATGTTTGGGATCTTAGGAGGCAATTGCGCCATTATTATGAAGAATGGAAGAAAATAGGAGGGAGGAGGTGATGGTTAAAGAATTCGTTATTGGTTGTTGTTATTGAAGTCTCCCTTACAACATTTGCATATAAATGTGTGAATGGGAGATCAGAGATGAGAGATCGAAAGAGAAAAGGAGACCGGAAATTGAATATTTATGCTTGCTGGCTAGAATAATATCCCCCTTTGCAGGGAATGTTAGAAAGAAAGAAAGATATCAAGCCACAAGAACTACAACCACACCATATATAATCAACCTTTTCTTTTTTAGAATGCGAAATCGTATTTTCCCTACATACAGCTTTATAAACTATTTTTTTTTTTTTGAGAAAAGCAGCTGATTAATTTTAATTTATACTGGTCATATTTTTTATTTTTTATCTAAAATATATATCTTAATATCTTTAGTTATTAGTTTAATATCTTATTTTAGTAAATACTTTATTGATAGCTAACAATGGGTTAAAAATAATAAATTGTGTTGATCCTTTACAGTACGTTTCTTTTAGAATAATTTTAGATTTATTTTTTCTAACCAAGTCCAACCAAATTGTTACTGTTTATGCGCGCACTGTTCACTAAAAACGAACAGAAATTTATATGTACAACGAACATGTTTTTATAATTGACATGAACATGTTTTATTACTTTTAAAACCCGTTCATTTACTTTTAAATTTGTTCGTTCATTCTAGTAGTAATATTATGTTCGTGAATGTTAAATTTGATCTAGTTATTATTAATTTTTTTTGTTCGTGAACTCATTTTTAAAAATTCTTAAATTTTCTATTCGTTCTAATAGAAATATTTTGTTCGTGATTTTATGTATAAATGAGTGAGAGTGGGTGTAAATCACTTGATTTGACTTGATTGGAGAAAAGAGGTGTACATGTAATATTATTATTCTTTTATATATAATATAATTTAGAACGATTTTAATAGAGTTAGTAAATTTTATTTATATTAAGCAATAATTTTATTCAATATATACATTTTACTTGTGTATTTAAACTTTTTTAATATCATCTTGTAAAAATATGCTAATTAGCTTAATATTAAAAAAAATAATTCTATTTTTACACTAAAATCAGCCATTAAAATTGACTATCATATATAATACATATTAAAATATAAAATACACATTAATAACTAATTTTAGTATACATCTAGCATAATTCAAAAAAAAAATTTGTGATAATACTGTGGCACTTGGAATATTACTTTTGCTATGTCCAAGAAATAAATCATTTTGGACTTAAAATTTGTATTGAAATTAATAGATAAAATGAAATAAGTTCATTAAAAAAAAGTATTATTTGGATATAAATTAATAAAATATTATCCTTTGCAAAACTTGTTTGTTTAGTTTTTAATTTAAATAAAATTATGTCTACAACATATTTTGAATCTTGTAATTTCATTCTTTTAATTAATAAATATTGGAATCTTATTAAATATTAATTTAAGGATTTGAATTAAAATACCAGGGATAAAAAAAGAAAGAGAAAATGTTAAGAGGATATGGTGTGTAATGGTGGGAGTGTGGGAGTGGAATGTCACATGGAAATGGACAGCTATAAACAGCTGTGGCCTGTGGAGGGAAGGTCTCAATGTCTCAACGGTATTACTGGAAAGTCTCCACTCTAGATTTAATACCTACTCACTGCCACCAATTATCCACCACGTGCCCCTTGTGACTGATCTTTCTCTTTTTCATGCGCGACCGAAAATGAATAATGTCACATTCATTTTAGATGGGTGATTTCTTAATAACATTCCTAACTATTCCCTTCATCAAATCTTAACTCACCCTAATTCCACTAAGCACACCATTCTTTTTTCATTTCTCTACTTTTCTGAATTATTTTGGGGTATGCATGCATGTCCATATGGTTGTGTAACATAATTCTGGAATATAATATTATTTAAGTTCTAATTAATTAAGGTTGGAGAAAATATCTTAAATTGGAAAATTGTTATTTAGTTACAAGTTATTGGAGAAAAGAAAACAGATGTGTGTCTTATTATGTTGCTAAAAATAAGGTGGCCATACATCACGTTAGGGTTGTTGGTGAAATTTTAAAGAGTGTGTCTTGAGACAAAAGGTAAGACAAGACATTACAACCCCACTTGATGGGGTTAGTGATTGGTGAAATCATATGGCTCTGTGAATGTGATAATCATCTTTATCTATCTATTCTATCCATATATATATGAGGAGAACAAATTGAAGGCCATGTGCATAAGATTTTATACTCTTGTATTAGTTTAGTGAAGTAATTAATTAGGATAAGTGATGGAATAATTGAGAGAACTAATGGGGTTTGAGGCATGAGCTGTGAAAGAGAGTTCTTATTATTATATGGTTTCTTTGCTTTCTTCTCAAACCATTCCCACATGTAAGGGTATATGCTTTTCTATCTCTATGTTTCGAGGTACCTTCTTCCATTCATATTATCTTAACCGTAATCAATGTATTATTTTAAGACAAAAAAAGGGTTTGACAAATAAAGCTTCCTATGTCATCATTAACTGCATGAGATGAGATGTGCATATGATTTATATTCCGAATCTTATATAAATCAATGAAGTGCCTGCCAATAGAGAGCATCTTCAAGGACCAACTTCATATCATATCATATATAATTAATATATAGCATCTAGTTAGCTATTTGATTAGTCTACCTAGCTCTTGCATTTTTTCTTTTCTTTTTCTTTTTTTTTTTTTAAAAAAAAACCTCTGTCAGTTCACAATCATAAATTTTTGGTGAAAAAAGAATCTGTATATATTTAAAAGTGAATAATTAAAGGTGGTTTTGTTGTTTAATTTTTGTTAAAAATCGTGTGATTTTCTGTAAAAATAAGCAAGAGCCAAATTAACTTATTTATTTATTATTATTATTATTTGATGAACAAGAATAAGAATACTGTAATGCCCGCCATTGCCATCCATAAGAAAAGGAATAATTAGAGCCAGTTGGCCATGGCCAATTATGAATTATGATCATTCACCATGACTCGATGATATTATACACCAAATTTCAATATTAAATTTTAAAAATATATTTTATTCCACTCACTCCTCCCCATCCATTTCCTTCTTATTTTTAGTTTCTGTTTTTTTTTCCTTTAGTTTATTTAAAACACAATCATAAGTTTTCAATAAACGGGAAAAAGAAAGAACTGAAAATAATTCATCATCCACAATCATGACGATGGCAATGCATGATTGCAACATCTGTTTGGTTCACTATATTATATTGTCTACTTTTGGAGATAAAAAGAAAAAAAAGGGTAACTTAGTTTCTCCCTGATGAATCCCAACCAATCTTCAAGAAAAGAATCTCAACAAAAAAGGGAAGAATCCCAAATACAGTTTGCATTTTCCTTCATAAAATACTAAAGGCTTATAAACAAGCCTAATTCTTTAACTTATCACCATTTTACATTTATAATCGCGTTTTTTTTTTAATTTCCGATCAGTGTTTGAAACTCTCAACCCATTAAGGGAAGAAAGTACAAAACATAACGTTTAAATGAACTAAATCCAAGAATTTGATATCTATTAATTAGTTTTGAAGTCTAGCTTTCAGCTGCTTCACCATAAAAAGTAGCTCATTAACAAAGATTGCCAAGTGATTATGCAGAATATTCTGATAATCATAATTCATATCCTTAAGAAATATGGAATATAATATAGCCTCCTTTATTGCACAGTTCAAACAATCCAAGTTGTTCAAGGTACAGAAAAATAGCCATGTGCCATTGGCTTTGGCATGAAGTTAAAGGGGATAGACAGCTATCACTGCTTCATTATCTCTGCATACATTTCTTAACAATATTGCATGCATATCATCTCCTACTAAAATAATGCTAATTGAATCAGTTATTCATTCCTAAAAGAAATGTGTTGCACTGTATACATTGCCGTTCAATTATTATCAAACAATAACTAACATCCACTTATTTTGTGTCACACAATGAGTACTTCACTCACATCCTTATCATTACCCTTATTGGATTGAATGTGATGTGACTCTCACTTTGAATAAAGTTGCAATCAATCCAACAGTAGTAGTAGTAGTAGTAGTAGTAGTGTGAAACAGCTTTCAATACCCATGAAAGTTAAAACACTCAAAGGTGAATTAATTCAATTATGGGAAGAAAAAGAATACCCTTACGCAAGTTCAAGAACTTTTGGTCATGCAGAATAAATGATACACAGAAACAGAATCCTTGCGAGCACAAGAATTGAAAGCCATGGGAACAGGAACATAAATATGCAGCCGAAATGCCTCTAAAAGAAAACGAACATGCATTGAAATGTGTAAAATACAAACATTAAGCAAGACAAGAGCCTTAAACTCTATATTCTTTTTAGAATAAAAGCAGATAGTTCATAGTAAGAATAAAATCAGGTTCTTGTTCTCCATTTTCACTGAACAAGCCATGAAGATTACTGGAATAGTTTGTGTTCTCGTGGCGTGCAATCTATGGATAACTGCAAATGCATGTTCAGAAAACCACAAGAATAATTCATCTGAAGTGAACCAAGCATTGAGAAGCAGATATGAAAATTGGCTGAAACGACATGACCGGACATACACGAACAAAGAAGAATGGGAAGTCCGTTTTGCCATTTACAAAACAAATGTCAAGTTCATAAAATCGTTTAACTCTCAAAACCATTCATACAAGCTCACAGACAACAAGTTTGCAGATCTCACAAATCATGAATTTATAAGCACTTATCTTGGTTTACAACCTCGACTACATTCCCAGACAAAATTCAGGTATTATCAACAACCTGGGAAGATCCCAGAAAGCATAGATTGGAGGAAGAAAGGTGCAGTAACTAAGGTCAAGGACCAGCGCAATTGTGGTAAGGACCAGGAAGCTGCTGTCAAATGTTAATTTGCTACTAAATCATATTGTAGCTGTTCTTGAACTTATGTCTTTGAGTTGATCTGATGGCACCAAACACTTTTTACAGGAAGCTGTTGGGCATTCTCTGCCGTAGCAGCTGTGGAAGGCATCCACAAAATTAAAAGAGGAAACTTAGTATCTTTGTCAGAACAAGAACTGGTTGATTGTGATGTCATAAATGGGAACAAAGGTTGTCGTGGTGGTGACATGGTACCGGCATTTCAGTTCATCATAAATCAGACCGGTCTGCCAACCGAGAAAGACTATCCTTATTCAGGAATAGATCGCATCTGTAACAAGAAAATGGCTAGCAGGAACTATGCTGTCAACATAAGCGGCTATGAAAATGTACCTGCTCGAAATGAGAGTCTGTTGAGAGTTGCAGTAGCTCATCAACCTGTCTCTGTTTCCATTGATGCCAGTGGTTATGCATTTCAACTTTATTCCCATGGTATTTTTAGTGGAAAGTGTGGAAAGAGTCAAAACCATGCAGTGACTATAGTTGGATATGGAGAAGAAAAAGGTACCAAGTATTGGCTAGTGAAAAATTCATGGGGAAGTAAATGGGGTGAATCTGGCTATATGAGGGTGATGCGCGAAAACATGGATGCAGATGGGACCTGTGGCATTGCTATGGATGCTAGCTATCCTGTCATCACAAATATAAGCAGTATCGTAGCCTAGTGACAGGCCACGATTATAGAATGAAACATGTTAGCTCAAGAAGACATTACATTGAAAGGCTTTAGAAATGTTCAATTATGGCCTGGAATCTATCATATGAAATTGAGTAACATGCAAGGAGATTAAGAAACATTTAGGGGACCAGAAATTAGGATCAAAATGTGGCAAGTTATAATATTATCAAGAATGAAAACAAAATTTCAACAAATGGAAAACATAGCTTAACCTATTCCTTGTGAAAAGATAAATAAATCAAAGTTCATTCATTCTATATGAATTATGTGTATTAAATGTGAAAACTAGTAAAAAAAAAACATTGACCGGTTAAAAATATGGTGAATTTATTTCTATGACAAACTTCTACTTCACTGCCATTTTCTTAGACAATCCCACAAGACTAATATAGCTAAAAAGTTATGCTACAATGGAATATGAATTCCACAGCTCAAAGAAAAGCCAGCTCTTTTGTATTACTCGCTCATTTTTTCCATGATTTAACTTCAAAGATTATAGCTCAATAGATTTTGAAATCCATGATCTTATTGCATTCTATGATTACCCTGTCTTGAAGCATGAGGAATCTTGTAGTAGTGTCAATCAGCCACTTAGAAAAATGATACTATAACACAGAATCCAGAAGAACTTGCAACACGAAGTCACACCTTCAGCATTAAGAATTGCTATCTGACAACTCTATATTTAAAAGCTAAGATTTTAGTGATGCGAATCTTTGTCTCACAGCACAAGCTATCTTCCACTCTCCTATACTAGCCAGACCTTCAATTATTTTCTGCCTGTACTTGATGTATGGTATAAAACCTCTTTCTGTCATTCCTATTGCAACCTTTCCAGCCAAAACATACTCATGTTTCTCCAAGCACCCTTCAATGACTGCCTCATAACTCTCAAACTCAACAGAGTGACCCTCTTTCTCGAGTAACTCAATCATCTCAACAGCCTTCCATATCTCCCTGTTTGCCCGCAATGCTGCAAACAATTTCACTAGTGTTCCCTGTCCTGGAGTCAACCCATATTTCACAACCATTTGCTTCATCAAGTCTAATGCCTCGACAGTCTTTCTGGCTCTGCTTATTGCACCAATTACAATGCCATAACTATTAAGATCGGGAATACATCCTGCTCCACCCATTCCCTTCAAGACTTTAACTGCCTCCGCAAATTGATCAACTGCACAAAGAGATGACAGTAGATAATTACAAGTCCCACAGTCAGGATGATAACCAATTGATTGCATCTCAAGCAAAACATTAGCTACAGAATGAGATAGACGACGATCCAACCATGCAGAAGTGAGGAGAACATGGGTCTGAGGAACAGGAACGCAGCCAGAACGCAGAGTCCGTTGTAGGACAGCAAGTGCAATTGGGAGCGGATGAGAACTTTGGAGGGTATAAGTTAGCAGGAAGAAAAGGGCTATCTTAGGCTTAGAGCGAGGCCTGAGAGGTATAAAAGATTGCAACATTTCATCAATAACTTGCACTTGCAAGTTCTGGGAAAATGAAGAAAAGAAAGAAAAAGGATTACTGTTTGAACTATGGCAAGACTCTAAGGGAATGAGAAGGTCAGGGATTTTAACATAGTTTTTGGCTTCCACTTCAGCTCTAACATCCTCCTCAAGCTTTTGTAGTGATGACACCGGACGTACCAAATGGAATTGGTTCAAAAGAGGGTCGAAGCGACGAAGAAAACTATGACACACTTTAGCTGCAAACGCCATTCTTGGCGAATTCATATACTGCCAAGGCACCATGTGACTCAAGAATCATGAAACCTGTTAGTCATTAAAAGACATAATTTGATCAATTGGGGTTTTTTGGGGGTGCGGAGCAAAGATATGGACTGAGCATGGAAAGGAAGTTAACAATAAAATACTTTTGTTTTCCTCTGTTCGTTGAGGACTTTTGGCGAACACTTGGTAGGCAGCCAAATAGACTTTGAGTCATGCTCAAGAGTTATTGTGATTCAGCTGAAAGTAAAGAAATCAAGAGTTAATCTTATGTTGCATAATTTGCAAGTAGTTCACCTGAAAATAATGTATCAAAAACATAAGCGCAAACAGATCCAAATTATAGTATCTTCATAATCCCAGATAACAAACAAAAATGATCAAAACAACAACAACAACCAATTTTCCACGCCACGTTCTACCCAAAACTAATTTTAGTCCCTTTCAGTAACACAATAATTAAGTTAAAAAAAAATCCATTTTGGTTGCACATGGGTAGTAAGTAAGTTAAAGGAAAACCTTTGGACTTGTGTTCAAAGAAAAAATGGCGGAAAAATTACCAAATCTATCAACCAATATTTATAGCGCTGACAAATTTATTCGTAAAAGAAAAAAAATGACTTTATACCTGTGAAAGACTGACTTTAGATGATAAAACTATCCAAATTCTAAAAATTTATTCAAAATTCCCATCTTACCCTTTAATTTATCTTAACCCTAAATTATAATCCTTCCCCACTTCAACCCCAATCCTTCCCCCAATCTCACCACCACTCTTTTTCCTAATTACCACCGTTCACACCACAGCCACCACCATTATTATTAAGAACATAACTCATCAAAATCCTCAGTTGCATTATCTTTGTATCATAAAGCTCAAATTTTTCCAAAACCCCACTTGAAGAATCAAAGTAAATAAAGAAGGAAAAAAAAAAAAAACCAAAACTAATAGAAAGAGACGGAGGCAGTAGCTAAACTCATCCATATTTGCAGGTTCCAATGGGGACTTCACAAAAACATTATTCTTATCTCTGTCAAATAAATTATTATGTCAAATTCAAAGCAGCCAAACATATAATTCAAACTAGTTTCATGTCATTGCAGGACGTCCTATCTCGAGTCTCGACCTTGGCGCAAGCAGTGACTCCCGTCGTCATCGCCGTCTATACTCGTCACCATCGCGTCCTCTGTCTTTCTCTCGCTCTTTCTTTGTTTGGTCTTTCAACGACAACTGCGACATCGTCGGCGGCGGCTATGGTTCCTTCTGCAATCGCCTTTCCTCTT
>JASCZI010030365.1:1063-15909 GCA_036250425.1 Stylosanthes scabra | reverse complement strand
TTGGGGTTGTTCCAGGAAGACCCTCGTTATTTGCCAAAAGCTCATGACCACTGCTGCAGTAGTCCTGGCAAACTTGTAACCCTTGAGCAGGTCTGAAACAATCCCATAGAGAACATTTAGGGCCTAAAAAGGCAGAAGGTGGAGGGCAGATATTTGGAAGAATGTTAGGCATAGTATCCTCTTCACACTGCTTGGCCTCATTTTCGAAAAATTGACCATAATCAAAGCTTTCTTCCATAACGAGTGTATGGGAATCCAACTGAGTAATCATATCAGAGGTATCATTTTGTAGAGTTGAAGCGGGGCCATCAAACTGACCAAATCCTTCAAAAGTATCATTTAGCATGTGGGTATCATCAAAAGACTTCTGCAAGATACCAAGTGCAAATCAGCTATCTATCACATCCAAGATTAATCAGTGAAAGCACAAAACACAATCAAATACACAACATATATTCTGTTCATACATATTCTATTTCAAATTATATCAGACAGAATTTGTTCTCTGCCTATAACCTAAATCTATAAATTTTGTAACAAGTTGAAATTAATCTAAACAGATAAATCAGAGCAATGAAGCTGCACGGATTTCCCAAAATTCTCCACAATATTTTCAAATACATTGAACTAGGGTGGACACACATCAAAGTTCTTCTACAGTATTCTACATAGCTTACTGAAATGGAAGTGACTAAACAGAACAGAAGAAGGAAAAAGAAAACACCGTATGGGTATGGGTAGGCAGTACGCTATATATAAAATATTTTATGTGGAAAATATACATAAGACTTTCAGGAACGCAGATGAATCAGTACGTAGTACGCTACCTAATTGATGAATTCATGTAACTATGATTAGGACACTAAACTTACATAACTGTTTCGACTAATCTATATAACTATACACCAATGAAAATAGTACCCAAACTATAAGTCAATACCTTGTCCAGAGCTAATTAAGCATGCATTTTTTGTTTCTTTTTCTCCTTTTCCCTTTTGGATCCCTAAAACTATAGTTAATTACTTAATTTTGAACCATGACCTATTTCACTTGACATAATTATGTCATAAACAGTTAAAAATTTGATCCTTTGATCTCTTTCTCCCATGGAAATCCATATACTTCGCAATGAAAATGTGCCACTTTTATCTTGCAGAAGTTTCCATATCTTAAACTTTAAAAGATCACCAAAACATTAGTCGTACAGGATATGATCCATATTTAGTAAATTCTAAAAGAGAACTAAGAAGCATACTAAATGAAAGTAACAACCGGGCAACATAAACTTTCCAGAACTAGTGACAGAAACTCACTTCATGAAAAGACGTATAGTTCCCGTCATGAACAATGTGAGGATGCAGCTCAGTCTTCAATGTTTCAGGCTTTTTTAATGGACTGATTGCATCATCGTTCTCCTCAAGTTCTTGCAAAAGTTGAGCCAGCTCCCCCGGAAATGAACCAAGGCTTCCTTCCTACGACAAACCAGCATATCTTTTAATTACCAATAACACCCAAGCCTTGCCCCACCAAGTGGGAAAATCAGAAACTTGGTTTATAGATCAAACCACACCATAATCCTATGTAAACTATAATTACAATCAAACCATTTAAATCTAAAAATACTTTGAATATCACAAATGACTGCTGAAAAAAGAAATGTATATATACTCAATTAGCTTATGTCTATGATTATATAAACATACAGCTAAGGATGTAGCTGGAGACTCTAGTTCTGCTTTCCACTCTCTAAGCAGCTGATGCATCTGCTCCTCAAACATAACAATGTCTTTATACCTATTGTCCTTCCTTGCAGACTGAAGATTGATGAAAATTGATTGAATTTTATCAAGATGGTGCTTTTCCTTTTCCTTCAAGGATTGATGAGAAGAAGATCCACATTTGTTCTTCTGACTGTCTTTCATCATTGCAATACTTTATGAAAGCAGATTATCTGCAATTGGAAACACCATCAACATTCAGTATTTTACACATGGATGCTAAATTCATGGCATAATCAACTAATCAAGAAAAACCCTAACTGGGGAGGGGAAAAGTTTCTGTTTTGGGAGTGAAATGAAAGTGAAGTCATAAAATTGACCATGTTCCGGAACTGAATTGGAAAATTTGAACAAGGCAATTATGAAGTAGTGGTTTTGAAAATAGAATTAGAGGAAGCAAGATGATAGAAACGAGAATTACCTTGAAGAAGGGGAGAACTGGAGAAGAGTGGAAATGGTTCTAGAATTGGAAGAATGGAAGGAGATCTCTTATTCCTTTGTGTCTGCAACATTCATTACCCCCAAACTTCTCACCACATTGCATTAGCGTTTCTACTTTCTATATTAGAATTTTTTTTTTTTTTTTTTTGAGTCATTACTCAATATTACTAATTTTTTAGGGGAAAAATGTATTTTCATAATTATTTATTTTAATAATAAATACTACAATAATGCTATGTAACTAATGAATTGGTGATCAACAACGACCAACGAAAATTTAAAAAGAAAAAAAAAACTGTTAGAGAAAAATGAAGAGAGAGTTAGAGAAAAAGGATAGAGAATCCATAAAAGAGAGAAAAACCTCTATTAATTAGTGTTGTTTAAAATGATTGTTGGTTAGGAAGACTGTTCTAAATTTAAAATTTTATCCATAATATCTTTAATGTTATACATTTTTATCTTTATCATGTACTATTATTATTTAGTAAACATTTTATAAATTTAAAATGAGATTTATTTATTTATTTAGTTTAACCAGTCTATAATTTTACTTCCATTATTATTTTATTGTTGATTTTTCAAGATGTCATTAAGACTTATAATGTAATTGTTGGTTATTTAATATGGTAATGTTAAGACTTATTATGTATTTTAATTATTTTTTTAAAATTTATAAAATCGCTAATCCAATCCAATCCAAACCGCTTTAAATTGGATCGGATTGAATTGAATTGTTTAGAGAAAATTATCAAATTCAAATCGCACCGCAAGTAAAATTAATGTTTAAATAGAATAAATTTTTTGCTCAAAACCCATTCAAATCGGATTGGAACACCTCTTACACACATGTAGTACTAAATAAAATAATGCATGCTTGCATATATTAAATAATAAATTTATTATTATATAAAAATAGGGTGATAAATTAAAAACTACTACATTGATTTAATATGAAGTCCTCACAAAAATGACATTGCTCCTCAACTCATTCTCATAAATAAAAGTTAAATGTAAAATAAACCTACCAAAAAAAAAATCCCTATCTACTTCATTTAATATATTGGGTCTTTATAATGAGAATTTATACTATTTCTTATCTTTAATCCTAATTAATTAATTAATAAAGATGTGCTCATGCAACTTGGAACATAGGAGAGCAACTAAACTTACACATAAAAAGCTTGCAACTAAACTTTCCCAAAAGCATCAATTTATGTGAAGGTTCAACAGTCAACTGTTGTGCAGGTTCAGTTTTATGTGGTGGAAGAAATACAAGTTCTATTTCCTTTATTGCATACGTAACAAAAAGAAAAAGGAAAGAATAGATGAACACACCCTTTGTTAGTTAATTACTTAATTAGGATTAGGGAAAAAATATAACTTGATTGAACTTACTATGCACAATTTGGGATGTTATGTATGTTGTTATAAACTCTTAAAAATCCAATAACATGTCTAACGGTTATGATTGGCTTATCTTTGATTTCAATCGGACATATATTGTAATAGAAATTTAAACAGGACCCTAAACTTATAACACTTTCGTCAAGTTTAAAATATAATGATTAGGATGAGTTTCATTAGCTTCGCATTTGAGAAGTTGCTTCAAGAGTTCAAGTTAAACCTATTTTTCATTACTTTTTTATTCTATTTTAGAAAATAGTTTCTCTGAGTTCAACAATAATACAATAGTATGTCTGCATGATCTTTAGCCGTAACTAGAACATTTCTAGGCATATAATGATATAATAATAAGTAAATGAGACTTGAATAAAGTAAATTGCTACTAGCAAATTTCAAATTAACATAAAAAGGATCGAATCTCCTCTCAAACAACATATGATAGAAAGGATTAAAACATGTCCTTCAAAGTTCAAACAGTTTAGCTGGAAAAGAAAAACAATACATATCTATGCTGATTCTACAACCTATTGGGATGTGGTAAGAGAGGGCCAAATTAACACCAACAAAATGAATAAGTGGTTAAGGCCTCTTCCTTAGCGCACAAACTCCAACCTTATGTGTTGAAAAGCTACCACCTGGTCATGTTTTGTGTTCCATTGGTTCCAGATTTTTTCATCATGACTACTCACATGATGGTTAAAATAGTCTTCATGTGAAGATAATATATAAAGACTATTAGAATATTTGATATGTTTAACCAAATTGATTGTTATAACACATGTTTACATCTTATCTATTATTTTCACATAAAAACTACTCTAACCATCTTTACGTGAGTAGTCACATTTTTTTTCCGTATTGTGAGATGCGATGTCGGTTCCGGAGGGACAGAGGATACATCATGATGCATGCAGCAAATTGGCAGAGAGAAGAACCCTTTCTGCGAAGCAAAATGCGTTTATCTTGGTCCTCAGGAAAATTCGAAACGCAACCTCTCTGTTACAGAGACATATTTATGTCAAAATAACCTTTAGTTTTCAACAATAGGAAGACCTCAATAGGGAAATTAAAAAGAAACCAAATAGTATGGCAAACACATACAGATATATTATCTTTTTCATTCCACGCAATAGTAGAACAAGTGTCTATGAATTTCTTAGCATGCAAAGGAAAATGAGTACATACAACATTTCTTTGTTACTAATACCCAACTGTGAGTTTGGATCTTTCAAGTAAAACTAAACTAAAGATACAGATGGTGGTATGATTGATAGCAAGTAATGTGATCAAATTTTAGCATGTACTTGAATCAGCCCAAGCAAATAAAGGCATATAAGATATAGCTCATAACAATAACAATTAGCAACAAATTAGTGCTGGATAACTGGAAATATCAACAACATCATGATTAAGAAGCAAAACCGGTAGCAGAGCATTCACCCCTTCCCACTTTCAAACCAAAAGTACTATTATTGGAAGATAATTAACCTAACATCTACTCATAAAATTCACATCAACCAAGACAATTACTCCATGCATAATTAAAATAAAACACTATTGAATTTAACCAAAGGTATTATTGGCTTGATGATTCCTAGTACCTACCACTATGACGTTCCACCAAAATCCAAGAAACGACAAACCCACCAAAAAGGAAAACAAATATCTATAAAATGTCAACGCCATAAAAAGGCACAGTCATTGCCCAAACAATCCCAATAAAATTCCACATACATAGTAACACTTGAAGAGAAATTAAAAATTAGTAAAAAGTAAAAAAAAAATTTGTGACGTACCATCCACTTGAACTAGGTCGACTTCCACCGGATGATCTCGGGCGGCCCATCGGCCCGACATCAGACCCGCCAGCCCTCCTAATCCTCTCGTATCCGCCCGACTTGGGCCGCCCATCTTCCGCAAACTTGCCCGCCGATCCCACATGTGGACCCCTCCTATAGCCCAAATCCCTGCCCCGACCCATGTCCGGCCCGGGAGGCGCCTCCTCCACCCTCGGCACGTACCCGGGCCGAAGGTGCGGCGGCACAAACTTGTCGGGCTTCGGAGATATCAGGGGAGAAGGCGATTCCACGTGCACCGGCCTGTCCTTGAGGGTGGGGCTGGAGAGGACCGGGCTGGAACCGGTTCGGCCCTGAGGTCGAAGAGAAATGGCGTCGGAGTCTGGTTGAGAGCGTGGTTGATCGGGGACGGTTTGGGTGGGGCTGGGTTGGGGTTGTTTGGAGGGGGATGGTGTGGGTGGAGTGACGGGCTTGGGTGTGGGTCGGGTCAGGACGAGGATCCGGCCATGGGGCTTGTTGGGAGAGGAGACGGAAGAGTATGTGGCGGAGAAGGAAGGGGAGGAGGAGGAGGAGAGAGAAGAAGGGGCGGCGGTTTTGGGCGTTTGGTGGTTGGAAACAGTTTTATCGTAAATGTGATTGAAGTTGATAGAGGTGAACTTGTTGTTTTTTGCCATCCACCGCCTTCTGAAAAATCAAAATCAAAATATACACAGATAGATAGATAGATAGATAGATAGATCGACACCTTCCTCAATCTACAATCTAAACTCTAAAGATGCAGGAGGCTGCAACAACAATAAGAACCAGAGGCAACAATCACTTTTTTTTTATTATTTTTAAATCCCAAGTGCTTAGTAATTCATGGGCTATTAGCCCAAAGGTACAATAGCTACTTGTGTTCAGAAAGCTGTGAAATGAAATGGGTTTCGTTTAGGTTTATTTGGAGTGTTTTTGCAATAGTGAAAGAAATGCACGGTTTTATCTGTTTTTGTTAACCAAGGGCCCAAGGAGCAGAAAACAAGACAAGACTAGTACATTAACAATACAGGGTAGCAGAGACCCCCTGCCATCATTTTCAAGGGAAAAAATGCCTTACTAATGTCCAAAAACTATCATGTATTTCTGAAATAAGGCTAAACAAAAAAATAACTAACAAGAAAACTAGGCTAAACAAAAACACTGAGAGTTCCTTTTTGTTATGAATTATACTTTGTCTTTTGTTTTTGGACAGGGCCAAGCCCACAAAAGACTACCCGACCCGGAAATACTTAACCCAGCTATTAATCTCCAACCCGGTTGACATCTAATTGCAAGATCCCAAAACGGCAAAACCACATGTTCATTTTTAGGTGAGATGTCCATGGTTAACATTTAATCCGTAGGCCAACACTGATAAGCCCAACTTCATTGATTTGGTCCAAAAACTCTACCAACAGCTGGTTTTACATATGTGTTTTTTAATTGTTCTTATACTTATGACCATAAAAAAAATTTTTCTTATACTTGTAAGTTATAACTTAAAGGAGACTACAACTGGGGTGTGGAAATTTGAGAATTCATGTGTGTTCCTATATAGAGACTATAAGATAAGAATGCAATTGGAAAATGGTAGCGATAAGGACCCACCACTATGTGTTTATCTGAGACAGATATTTCTGGGTTGTTCTGTATTTACACAGGTAATGTCTACCACCATCATAGAAAATGACAGCTTATATATGCTTATCCACCAGAATGAAGTATTTGGCGACCACTATATCAACTACTGAGAATCTGTATTGCTGTTATCTGTATAATTGGCATCAACCAACACAAGAAAACAATGTGAGTGGGGACATATATATATTTACAAGCTCCATCATATTCATACTACTATGGCCCAATGTAATTAAACAAATCTTATAACTTAATCTTACTGCATTAGTAGTAATGTAGTATATATTCTCACAATTGACTTACATAATAATATTCATATATAATCCGCCACTATATATTAACTATTTATTGGTTAATATGCTATTGAATACCCACATGTTATGACTACATTTGCCAGGCTGCCACCCACTGGATTTTACCCTATTTTCTGTCCAAAATATAATCCCAACTTGTACATTTATATAATGTATTTTCCTCAACGGCAAAATCATACAATCAAGATATATAATTTGATCCTCAACACAAGCTTTATAAATAAAAGTAGACCTGCATGTGTGTGTATACTGTATATATATAAAAACGAAACTTTTTCGATGCAAGAATAATATATGCTACTACCTACTGTACATAATGTATTTCCCTCAACTGCCTAATTGTTTATTGTGCAAGTTCTTCAATTACAAAGACACAATAACGATTAGAAAACTTAATGTAAATTGTAGAAGCCAAGGTTTGACTTCATCTCTCTTAATAATGTAAATTATAGAAGCTAATAAGGTAGTTTGAATTCATCCATGTGAAACTCTTTTGTTAATCTATTTCAAATTATACATCTAGACTTTATAATATACATAACTCTTACTTATAAAACTAAAGTTGAAAATTTAAACAAATTTAATTTTATGTGAAATTATCATTCTAAAATTATTAAATCATTTTTTAATAAATATTATATTTTAATTAAACATATCGAATTATTTAAAAGTGTTTAACAAATAATTTCACATAAAAATAACTGCACTTATTTTGAGTATTGACTTAAAACTTTTATTTATTTTTGTTTCAAGTAAAATGAAAATTTTTATATATAATAATATAAAATATTTTATACATTATATATAAATTTATAATTTAAGTTATTATCATTGCCTTAATGAGATCAAATAAGACTCCCATCAACATCAAATGAATGAACCACACAAATTTTATCTATTATTTTATATATATATATGAAGTAAATGTTAAAGCTTTATTTGTAGATATAGAGAAAATAAATGAAGTTGATGTTGTCGGCGGCACATCTTCAAAAATCAAACTCGTTATTCTGATTGCATCGTTGAATTCTTGTTCCAAACAAGTTTAAAAAGAATTATTTGTTGCAAGGCTTGAGCCAGCTCATGCCAACAAATTAGTCCTCATCAACCTAACTAACTTCATTCCAATTCCAATAATAAAACCCCCCCCTTCTCACTCTTCACTCCTTCACACCACACACAACATCATTACTCTCTACTACTCTTCTCTTCTTGCAACCAACATGGCCACCACTACATTCATTCTTCTTCTCCCCATCCTCTTCCTCCTAAACCCCCAAGCCCAGGCCCAGGCCCCGGCCCCATCCCCCTCGGGCCCAATCAACATAACCGCCATCCTTGAGAAAGCCGGCCAATACACCGCCCTCATCAAAATCCTAAAGGACACACAACAACTCACTCAAATCCAAAGCCAATTAAAATCAAACTCACAAGGCTCCTCCCTCTTCGCCCCCACCGACAACGCCTTCCAGAACCTTCCATCCGGCGCACTCAACGGCCTCTCCGACGACCAAAAGGTCCAGCTCATCCTCTACCACGTGACGCCAAAATACTACTCACTCAGCGATCTCACAACCGTTAGCAACCCCGTGAGGACGCAAGCTCCTTGGGGACTAAACTTCACCGGCGGACAAGGCAACCAAGTCAACGTTTCCAGCGGCGCCGTTGAAACCGCCATTAACAACGCTCTGAGGCAACAGTTTCCACTTGCTGTTTACCAAGTCGACAAGGTTTTGTGGCCCGTCGCATTCACTGCCGACGCCAAGTCACCGTCTCCGGCTCCAGCTCCCAAGAAGGGATCTAAGGGTGCTGGAACCACAACAGGTGGTGCGGCCGATGCTTCTCCTTCACCTTCTGGTGAAAGCAAGAATGATAGCAATGGTGTAGCTGGCAAGAATGTGGGTTTTGGAATGGTTCTTGGGTTTGTTTTCATTTGCATGAGTGTGTTTTCTTGATGAGGAACATGTGTTTCTTGTAATTCTATGATTCTTCTTCTTTGTCTTCAAGGCAAAATTGTGGTTATTTTTCTTTTTCTTTTTAATAATAATGTACCTTATTCTTTGGTGTATTTATTATTTAATGCTTTACATAACATTTTCTTTCCTTTTCTTTAACTATTTTCGATCACATGCATGGGTAAGATCATAAGAGAGTACATATAATTTAGTAATGACACCTCTATTTTCGCCCATGCTTTCTTTCTGTATTCACATGCTTGATGCTTTCACTTGCATTGCTTTATAGTTGTAAGATGGGTTGTATGTGGTGGGTTCAATTTTTCATTTTGGCGACAAATTTCTATATTTTATTGAGCTGTATAATATACAATTGTTTTCAAGTTATTATTCCACATTTATATACTCAGCTGCATCTGTATACTATTGTATCATTTTATTGGTCTGTTCTCTTTCTATTAATTAAACTATTAAATGAACGACGAAATAAAAAGAAAAAATTTTCCAACCCACCGTCAATTCGTCGGGGCAAGGAGTGACCAAATCGTTGAAGAAATGTTTTGTTTTCCTGAGTTGTTGAACTCTCTTGACGTGAATGCGTGCCATAACTATTTGCCGAAAATTTTATTTTATCCAGTAAATATCAAATATTAAAGATTATAAATTTTATAAATTTTTTTTATAAAGTAGACACCAATATAAAAATAAATTTTTGTTGAGTGTAAATTTTGGATTTTTTTTTAACTAGAGGAGGGAACCTTAGCCAACTAAGAAAGTCCGAAATGGTTCTCCAACTGTAACATTGTAGTCTGTAGAATGGCTCTACGAAGTAAGAGTTTTGATTTTTTTCCTTACCATGAATGTTCGTGTGTACCGTTGGTTTCCAAAACTTTGGGTATTTAACTAGTTTTGGTTCGGTGTGCAAAAATTGGATTGATAAAAAAATGGGTCAAATCAGTAAAATTAGATTGATTTTTAAATTGAATAATTTGTTTTTTTAATAATATTATTATATTTAAAATAATTTTATATTATATTTTAAATTATTTTATAATATATTTAAGTAAATTGATTTGATTACAGTTAAACCTCCATCGATTAAGTTATTAAATCAATCAATTTATCAGTTTAATAATTAATTTGGTTCTTGCAATTTTGATTTTTTTAAAAAAAAAAAGAAAAAAGCTCGCAGCCATGCTATTTACTCTCACTTTTTTGGCTTTGGTTTTTTGTTTTTTTTTATCATGGAAGTTTACATTCATTCTTTTGTTTTTGGTCAAATATATTCATTAATTTTATTTATTTTTTGGTCCCGTCCTGAGCCCAAAAAGAGGACAAACAAGAAGAACCCCACCCCACCCCACCCTTGAACATTCATTAATTCTTAAATCTTAATTTTTTCATAAACAAAAATTGGGCCGTTAGCCCATTAGGATCTGAAAAATATTGGCTCATAAATCCTTCTTCTGAAGTAAAAAAATATATATATGAAGATGGACTAGTCCAAAAATATATAAAGATATAAAGATTTATCATTTAAGTCTTAAGATAATATAAGTAGAAAAAAAAGTCTTAAGATATAAAGATATAAAGATAAATCTTCTTCAACAAATTTATCATTTAAGTCTTATAAATTGAAGGAAGACCGGTCAATTCTACAGCAGCCAGCAGGAGCAAACACAAGATGTGCAATGCATAATTCAAGCGAAAAAAGAAAGAAATTGCAGAATTATGGAAAAGAGAGGAGAAGTATTAGGGGCAACGTTCGGGGGTTAAATGGTTAAAATGGAGTGATAAAAACACATTTTTTTTCATGCCTCTACCGTGCAATGGAGGGATGTGAACAAAATTGAGAAATTAAAAGATAAGGAGGGTAATTGGATAATAGGAAGCAACAATATTTTGAAGCACATAGAAAAGTACTTTGAAGAGCTTTTCAAGACAACAAATGAGAGGAATAGTCAGGGTAGTACGAGTAAGATTAGCAAGAGAGTATCAAGAGACATGAATGAAGACCTCACAAGAAGAGTGATAGAGGAGGAGATTAAAGATGCAGTTTTCAATCTTGGCAGCCTAAAAGCCCCCAGTCCAGATGGATTGAATGGATTATTCTTTTAAAAGCATTGGGAAGTAATCAAAGAGTATGTGGGAACAAAAACGAATGCCAAGAGAGTTAGGAGAGACTACAGTGGTCCTCATTCCCAAAGTAAAATAGCCAAAAAGCTTAGGACAACTAAGACCAATAAGTTGTTATGATTTCATGTACAAGATTGTCACAAAGATCATTGTTTTGAGGCTCAAGAAATACTTAGACAAGCTGATATCCCCAATTTAGAGCGCTGTCATGGGCAATAGGCAAATTCAAGACAATATTCTAATCATCCACGAAGCTTTCAATAACATAAATAAGAAGGGAAGGTTGGCATCCGAGAATTTGACTATTAAATTTGACATGAACAAGGCGTATGTTCGAATGGAATGGGGCTTTGTAAGGAAGGTTTTGGAAGCTTTCGGATTTGACCAAGGCTGGATTCAACTTGCCATGGGATGCATTGAAAGTACATCCTATAGATTCAAGGTCAACAGGAAGTTAACTAGAAGAGTCACTCCTCAAAGGGGGCTGCACCAAGGGGACCCACTATCACCCTATCTTTTTTATCATGGTTGCAGAAGTCTTTACAGTTTTGATGGAGGAGGCTCACAGAGAAGGAAGAATCTCGGGTGTGAAGTTAGCGCCAACAGCTCCACCGATCACTCACTCACTCTTTACAGACGACTGCATCATTCTTTCAGAAGCAAATGAGGAGGGGATTTATCATATCATAACCATTTTTAACAGGTACGCAGAAAAATCGGGGCAAAGGATTAACCTGAAAAAGTCAGGTATTGTTTTTGGAAAAGCGATATCCATACAAACAAGAGTTAACATAGAAGAGATCTTGGGCATGACAGCCTGGGATAACCTAGGGAAGTACTTGGGTTTACCAGCTCATTGGGGAAGATCCAAGGTTGATGCTCTTGATTGGATAGAAGAGAGAATATTAGATAAGCTTCAGGGATGGAAAGAGAAGCTTTTAAGCCAGGCTGGGAAAGAGGTGCTATTAAAGGCAGTTGTTCAAGCGATCCCAACATATACAATGAACATCATCAAATTTCCTAAAGGCTTTTGTCAGAGATTAGGTGCAAAAATGGCGACGTTCTAGTGGTCAAGCTTTGATAACGGAAAGGGGATACATTGGAAGAGCTGGAACAAAGTGTGTAGAATTAAATGTGCTGGGGGATTGAGCTTCAGAGATATGGAGAGTCAAAACTTGGCGTATTTAGGAAAACAAACTTGGAGGATCTGCAAAAATCCTAATGCGTTGTGGGTTAAATCTTGAAAGCCATCTATTTTGAGAATAAGGATTTCATGGAAGCAACAGACAAATAAGGCTCCTCTTGGGCTTGGAAGAGTATCTTACAGGGAAGAGACTTCTTAAAGCGCAATGAAAAGTGGAGTGTCGGACAACAAATCAGAATCTTGGATGATAAGTGGATTTTAGGTATGGAAAGAATTTACTCTCCAAGAAATGGTTCTATCAACTTAGTTCACGATCTGGCTGAAGAGAATCAAGGGGTAGAAGGAGAATATTGTCAAAGAAAATTTCCCAAATGAAATGGCAGAGAAGATTTTGAGAACACCAATCAGCCTCCTAAATGGGAAGGACAGATTCTTGTGGCATTATAGAAAGGATGGGGAGTATTCAACCAAAATCGGTTATCACAGAGCCATAATAGAAAATCAAAGGGTGGAAGCAGAAGCATCAAATTCGATTAGCAATAATTTAAAGTTGTGGAAAGAAATTTGGGAGATGAGAATTCCACCAAAAATTGGGTTGTTTCTTTGGAGAGCAGCATGCGACATTCTTCCAACCAAAGCAAATTTATATAGAAGAAGAATTATCAGAGATAAAGCGTGTAATTTTTGCAAGGAGGAGATAGAGATTACAGAACATGCAATCCTTCTATGTCCATGGACAACGGCTACATGGTTCGGATCCCAGAGTCAGTGTGCACTAACTAAGGAGAAAATCAAGTGTTTTGGAGATTGGCTCTTGGAAAAATGCAAGGACATCAGAAAGATAGGAAAGGAAGACTCAGACATCATGATTGCAAAACTAGGCTTTCTCAGCTGGGAGATATGGAAAGAGCATAACAGAGCAATATTCCAACATATAGATACATCACCAAAAGCAACAATATTCAAGGCAGAAAACATGTAAAGGCAATTTATCTCAGCTAATCAACAATAAAGGCAAACAAATCAATATACAACAAATTCAAGCGTTAGCAGCAGGAAGGTTACCTGGAGACCACCTCGCAGCCAATGGATCAAAATTAATACTGATGCAGCTTTCAACCCATAATCCGGCTAGGGAGCAACCACTGCAATCCTCAGAGATGAATTTGGCAAGTTAATCGCATGATCGTATTCCAAAATCAGGGCAGCCTTTGCATTAACAGCGGAAGCAGAGGCAATTAGAACAGCACTCATCATGGCAAAAAATTTCAATCTAAACAGAGTAATTGTGGAATCGGACAACTTACCTCTGGTCCAGGCTCTCAAATCCAAATCAACCATAGTGGAAGCAAGCTCGATTTTACAAGATATTCATCTTCTTGCACAGAAACTTTCGAATTGTGGCTTCACTTGGACGCCTCGTGAAGGAAACGTTCTTGCAGACCTCGTAGCTAAATTGACAGCCGCCGACGAGCTTCGTACAAACTGGGCGATTGATCCTCCAATTCAGATATAATAAGCGTTGCGTAAGGAGCTGCTGAGGATTCCCATCCACAACCATCACTCTTGAAGTTTCAGCCAATTTTTTTGGAGGTTATTTCGTAAAGTAGTCCAAGCATACCACCTGAAATTATCGAATCAACCCGTGCAAAAAAATTGGGTTGCTTGGACTACTTTACGAAATATGCAAGTGTCTAGTCACAAAAAAAATATGCAAGTGTCTCTTTGATGAAAAATTAAATGTGAAGTTGTATTAGCATTTACAATATATGACCTCTGTAACATCCTAAAATAATTATCTAAAATTTAATTTATTTTGTTATCTTTTAGTTACTAAAATAAGATAATAGTATATGTGTGAATTAGTTTATACAAATAGAGTTTTTTCTAAAGTCCTTATCATGCTGAAATGATACACGCAATAAATTTCGATGTATTAAAGTTTCAATATATATATATATACATATATATATATAAAAGAGAACGAGGGACACGAGGAAGAGAAAAAAATAATAATAAAATATATGAATAGTAACTATATTATTATAATAATAAATAGTGTATAGTAACTAAAATAATATAATATTTCAAATAGTAACCTACATAGCAAAATTCATTTCCTATAAATAGAGCTATGATTTATAAGTTTTTCATATCAGAAATCAATAAGAATTTCATTTTCTTCCTCTCTCTAGCTCTTTCTATTATTTTCTCTCTCATAA
>JASCZI010030364.1:33652-56228 GCA_036250425.1 Stylosanthes scabra | reverse complement strand
TTAGTCAAACCTAAACAATAACAAAGATAACATAAATTGTACACAAATGCGTTAATATTGAGTAAATCCACATGAACGATCTGAATTCACTTCCAATGATGGATCTAAAGTAGAAGTTTCCATTCTACAAGAACGTAAATCACAGAGCTCAGGTATCACGTAAAACTAACAATGAAATCACGTAAAATCAAAACGAAAAACTAACAACTAGAATGAATCTAGAAATCTACCAATTGAGAGAGAAAACGAAAATGAAGATCAAATCAAAGAACGTTGAATAATCCAAAATCGAACTTACCTGACGTAAACAAGATCAAAGAACGACGCAGATGAATAATGCAGAAGAAGAACGTTCAGGAAAACGTTGAAACAACGATCTCAGAAGCAAGAATCACCAAATCGATTGGAGAGAAAGAAACGAAAAACGAAGAACGAAGCTCAGAAAAGAGAAATAACGAATAACGAAAAACTGAATTTGGGGGAAAATAAAAACAAATAAAATCATATCATTATAATAAAGCAAGAGGCGCATGAGAAACAACAATGATTAACCACTTGGTTGTTAAAACCACTTGGTCACCAAGAATTATTATTTAAAATATACATATTTATAACAACTATTTTATATAATAATCAATTTTTAATGTAGACATAATATTTTTTATTATTCTTCAATAAAATATTTTATTATCATATACGACAGTGAATTTGACTATTTTTGTGATTAATTATTTAATTAAAAATTAAGAGAGAAATTTTAATAGTTTAATTAAACTTTTAAGAATAATTTAGACATAAAAAATGAAAAAGAATCATATTAATTAAGTGGGACTACATAAATATTTGATAGCACAAGAATTCATAATTAATATGCTTAATAAATACTTTTTTATCTTGTGTCCTTATTAGGGGTGTCAATGGGGCGGGGCGGGGGATGCCTTCTCACTCCCCGTCCCCGCTCCCAAAATCTCTCCCGTCCCCGCCACATTCCCCGCCGTGGGGAAATTTTCCTCCCTATCCCCATTCCCCGCGGATTACTCATTCCCTATTCCCCGTTTCATTTTAATAATTTTAATAGATATTTTAATAAAAATGAATAAAAAATTAGTACACAAATACTAATATGGTGAACCAGTATTTGAATATATCTTGTCCAATATAATAAATTATTTAAAACTCAATATTATATTAAAAAAATAAAATAATACAACATAATGAGATGTAAAATGACTAAAAAATAATACTAGAAATTAATTAAGAAGAATATTTAAGGCATTTCAAATAATTTGAAAAATTTTGGAATGTGAAATTACATAAAATGTTACAATATATATCATCTAAATAAGAGTATTCTAGGTAATTACTATTTTTCGGGGATTCGGGGGTGGGACCGGGGATTCCCCGCTCAGGTCCCCGCCACTATCTCGGGGAGATTTTGCCCCTTGGCCCCCTCCCCGTCCCCACAGGGAAAATTCCCCGTCTTCGGGTCCCCATTCGGGGCGTTCCCCGCGGGGATCCCCGCGGCGTGGGGAATTTTGACACCCCTAGTCCTTATGGCATAGGATAGAAAACCCTTTTATTATCACTCATATCAGTTTCAACTTTAAGACAACTGTTTAAACAACATAAAGGATCCATTATTTCAAGTTTTCAACAACTCCCGCCTTATTTATTAATTTTGAGACTGTCGATAATTACATTATTGTGATCAACGACATAAACATTGATCCATATACAATGTTGTCCTTTCTTTATTAGGAACTAGTAGATAACGAATTTTCTTACTTTGTATGCTACCACAGGTTTCCCAAATATTAGAATATATAATGTTGACTACTAGATATATAAAAAATTCATGATGAGGATGGTGAAAGGGAATATAGAAAACATTTGATGATTGTGACAACAATCTTTCAATGTCTATTGTTTCTAGGTGTTATGCATATATCATGACTTTTGGACAACAACCAAAGAAAATATTTTTATCCAATTCTAATAATTTGGGGTGAAATCGAACTCCTCTATAGAGATACTAGTTAAATAAATACATCAGATTTGCAATGAAAACTGGAAAATATAAAAATTAAGTTGAAAATAAGTTTGCTATTTGCTAGTTGGGGCTGGAAGTGAGTCAATTTAGCATTTTTATTTCTATTTTACCCCTTCTCTATATCCATCTTCATCCCACACCTCTCTCCATTCAACTTCATATTCATCCTGATCTCTACCACCACCACCATCACCAAACCACCATTTCCACCACCACCCCTACCATCATCAAAGGAAAGGCCTCTAGCGACAAGGTCGATCCCGAGCATCCATTAGGGATATTTCGGCTAAAAGAAATCTCTGACTTGTTCAAATTGATTCTCTGGCCTGAGGCAAATTGGTAGGAAGTAAGTATGTCTATCACATTTGTAATGTTTTGATCGGTGGTTCGAACGAAAAGAATACTGTCATTGGTAAAGAATAAATGAGAAATTTCTGGTGCTATCCTAGAGATTTTAATTCCTTGAAGTGCCTTTCTTTCTTGAGCGCGCATCAGTAAAACTGAAAAAACTTCAGCACATAGAATAAATAAATAGGGGGAAAGTGGGTCGCCTTGCCTGAGTCCTTGTGATGGGTGAAATTCCTTAGTTGGGCATCCATTCAGTAGAATTTGGAAAGAGGCGGTGCTAATACATCTCCAAATCAGGTCCAACCAATGTTGTGGAAATCCCATACTTTGTAATACCAAAATGAGAAACTTCCATTCAATACGATCATATGCCTTTTCCATATCTAGCTTTAGTGCCATGTATCCTTTACTTCCTTCCTTCTTTTTTCCGTATATAGTGAAAGGTATCAAAAGCAACTAGAGCACTATCTGTGATAAGCCTTCTTGGAACAAAAGCGCTTTGATAGTCTCCAAATATTTCCGCTAAGATGAGCTTCAACCTATTTGTTATTGTTTTTGTAGCTAGCTTGAATAACACATTATAAAGAGAGATTGGACGGAAATCTTTTGTGTGTGTTGGTTGATTTACTTTGGGGATTAGGCATAGATAAGTCTTGTTGTACTCTGCGAGATTCCCTTTATTGTTAAGCACATTTAGTACCCAATCGGTTGTCTTGTCACCCACTATGTTCCATATGCTTTGGTAAAATAGAGCGGGCATTCCATCTGGGCCAGACGCCTTTGTTGGATGCATTTGATCTAAAGCCTTTTTCACCTCTTCTCTTGTAAAATCTGCTGGGATCTTTTCAAGTCTCTTCTGTGTAATTTTACCATGTACTACCTCAGTCACATTTTCTCCATTTTGGATATCCTCACTGTAGAAAAGCTTTTCAAAAAAATTTACAACAACTTCCTCAATCTGCTCTTCTTCTCTATGAACCACTTCGGCGTCATCAGTGATTTTTTGAATTGTATTTCTCTTC
Source organism: Stylosanthes scabra (assembly GCA_036250425.1). Classification (NCBI taxonomy): domain Eukaryota; kingdom Viridiplantae; phylum Streptophyta; class Magnoliopsida; order Fabales; family Fabaceae; genus Stylosanthes; species Stylosanthes scabra. The sequence continues at coordinate 52,808 of JASCZI010030364.1, read as the reverse complement.
CTGCGATGCGTTGCCTTTTGATGAAAAACTTTGTGTTACGGTCACCTGCTTTCAACCATGTTGCCATGGAGCATTGCACCAACCAAATCTCCTCATTTTTGAGGAGTTCATCTAAATCCTGTTGTGTTGTCATAGTTGCTGTCATCACTTCTTCCGTTTGTGACAACGATTGGAAGGAGTCTAATTTTTGTTGCTTATGTTGGATTGCTTTATGAATGCTACCAAATACTTTGTGTCCCCATTCCTTGAGAAATTTGCCACAATTCTCCATATTCCTACTAATTTCATGGTTGCCAGGGAGCCATGCTCTACGGACCACTTCTGGACATTCCTCCTTTTGTAGCCAAGCTTCTTCAAACCGGAACAACTTATATTTTTGCCTCGTGGCAAGTTTTTTTCCATCTGTATTCAATAGTATAGGGCTATGATATAATTTAGTTAGTTTAATTATTTTTCTTGTTGGAATAACAGGGGGAGCTTATTCCAAAACATTATTACGAGTCGTTGGCATTGATATCGGCAACATTTGCTTCAGCGATTTATAATCTCATACCTGCTGTTACTTTTATCTTAGTTGTTGCATGTCCGCAATTAACAATCGAGTCTATTTTTAGTTCAATCTAAGTTCAAGTAACAAGAATATAATATATAATTTCATACTGATAAATTATAACAACGTAATACATATATAAACAATGGTGTTAAGTAACCAATAAAAAATTAGCCCACATCAATTAATAATATGAAAAAATTCAATTCATTTATAATTATTATTTTACTCTTATTATTATTTTCAGTTTGGTTAACTATTTGTTAGTTACAAATATTTTCTCATATATAAAACCACATTTGTATAATATGTGATTAATATTTTATGTTTTGAATATTATATGTATTAATAATTTAATAAATAAATATTTATATATTTTCGAGTCAGCTCACGAACGAATAAGTTGAGTTTATCCGAGCTCAAACTCGACTCATCAGTTCATGAGCTCAGCTTATCTAGTCGAGCTTGCTCATGAGCTAAATTGACTCACTTTCAGCCCCAGCTACCAAATAGCAAACTTATTTTCAACTTAATTTTTATATTTTCCAGTTTTCATGGATTTCAGCATTTTATTAGCGACATGTTGCATGAGGGCGACGGTGGTTACAGGCCGGACACGTAGTTCGATGGCTCTCAGGTTCATCTCGACCTGAACGAGCCCGTGTCCGGTCCATCGCATCTCTTTATGGCTCTTGGTGAAACTCTTCCATCCGCAGCACATGTGCTGGGTGGATCCTGGGACGTACCATTTATGGAGCCTGCCCGTCTGCCGACTCCTCCAGCCTGACCTGCACCAGCTGAGCAGCCAGACGAGCCAGCAGCACGGGGGCGGGCCCGCAGAGGTTCATGTCGTCGATGGTGCGGCACTAGAGGCCATATGTAGTTTTCTTACGTTATTTATGTACTTTAATTTCACGCACTACTTTATGCGTATCAGAATTTTCAGACATTTGTATTTTATGTATTTATGTACATATTCATTTTTTTTGCAGACGTCGTTTACAATTTTTTTTTATCGCTTATGGCAACTTTAATTTCAATAATACGACGCGTAGCATTTATCCGTGCTAATTTTATTAAACACTAACAACAAATAAATAATTAAACTAACTTAAAAAAAAATTATTTTGTCTAGATCCGTGGCATTAAAATTTGTAAAACACATCCCTGAAAATATTGAGATTGGTTTGGATTCCATGACTAACTTGCCACTTATTTTATATATTCAAGTAATTTATTAAACAAATTATAGATTTGATAAAATATGTTATGCATTATGTACCTAAATTATTTTATTGTAATGCAATTAGTTTTAATTTATATTTTTATCCTTTAATTTTATTAAATTACTTGAGCTACCCTTAATTTCCATTTTTCCCAATTTCAAACCCTAACCCTAATTTCGAAATCAATCTATAGTTCTATACACACAACACAAACCCTAACTCACCCAACATCACACACACAGAAAAGGGGAAGGGGGCATGAGAGTCAAGGAAGAGGAGAAGCAAAGGGAGGTGACGGCGCCGGCGAGGGAAGGCCGTCGCGGCGCCACCGTCGAACCAGAAGCAGAGAGAGAGAGAGGGCGAGTTCGAAGAGAGAGAGAGAGAGACGCGGTTCGAGGGAAGCTTCCTCCGCCGCCGTCGATCGTTGCCACCGCGCCGTCGCTGCCGTTCTGCAGGAACCGCCGTCGTCGCTGGAAAACGGAGGAAGAGGGAGGAAGAACGACATGAAAAGGAGGATGTAGGGACTGTCTTCGTCGTCGTCGAGCTCTCTGCCACAGTCGCGGAGCTGCTGCCGCCGCCGTTTCGTCGCCGCCTTTGCCGAAGTTGCTTCGTTCAGCCGCGGTTGGGTTAGGTCTGTTGTGCAAAGGGAGAGCGTGATGGTGGTGGTTGATGACAGTGACCGTCGCTGCTGTCCCTAAGCTTCTGCTCCGCCACTGCCGTTTTCTTCTTGTCGCCGGAATCACAGCATTGCCTTCTCTGTTCTTCTTTGGTAAGGTTGCTTCCTTACTCTGTCATAGTTTTCCGTTGTATCCTTGAACTTGATCTGCTCTATTATGCGTATTCGCAGCCTCAGTTGAAGGTCGTTCTTGCTACTGAAACCACTGCTATCGTTAACGCTTGTTGCTGCTGGTGAAAGTCACTTAAAAATCACCGTTAACTGCTTCTAACCACTGCTTTGGTTCTGGCCTTGGTTTGTCTCTGATCATTTTGTCCTCTTTTTATTGTCAAATAGCTTTCGTTTTTGCTATGCGGTCTTGCTTCAATTCTTAATATTATTGTCTTGATTTAGCCGCTACGGATTTGAATCATCGTGAGGAACCTTTGGTGCTGGTTGGAGTTGAGATTTAGGGTAATGCTGCTGTTAGTGCTGGCCATGATGCAGCTGCTGCAAATCTTTTCTAATTTCACAGTTTTGCGATTTGTGACTACTTGAGGTAGGGGGAGCTTTTCTAAAACTCTCCTTTAATTATGGAATTGTTATAATTAGATATAGATTTTAATTGTACGTTATGTGATTATGCTAATTTCTAATTTCGGTGAATGTTTGAATTGAGTGATTGAAAATAAAACTTAAAGAAGATAAAATTGAGTGAAACCTTTTGTGGATTCATAGGCCACACATAAAAAGTAAATGTTCAATTTTAAATGTCTAATTTGATTGCTGAATCTTTTTGTTTGATTTGGTTTTGATAGTGTTTGAGATTGATTTAAAATTGTTTTGAGTTGATTTGCCTTTGTGATTGGAGATGTCGGGTTTTGATGGAACCTTTAAAAGGTGGGAATGTCCAGTCCAAACTTTAGGGGAGGTTATATCCGATTTTTGTTTCAATTCTATTTAAAAATTATAATCGAGCTCTTCAACCACCACCTCCAACATCGAGCATCTCTTCAACTGAGCATGTCAATAGCAAATTCTTGGAAGTTCACTGTGTTTTTTTTTTTGGAAGTTCACTTTGTTTACCATGTTCTTTTTGTTCACTTTATATGTTCACTTTGGTTTCCATGGATGTTCACTTTATGTAATATGGATATTCACTTATCAAGACTTTGTTATGGCAGATCACAATGTCATTTTGATAAATTGGTTGACCTTACAATCATATAAAGCTATGTTAATTTCCCACATGAGCTGCTCCTTTTGCTATGACTAGTTCCTTCCTCCCCCAGCACACTTCTCTAGATCTGCACTGTTTATCTAGTGAAACTAAACATGCTTTCATTAAAGTAAAGATTCATTAAAGTAAAGAAGATCATTATATTCAAAGATGAATCAATAATAAAATCTGCAACATGAATTACTAACAGAGTAAGGATGATCATTATATTCAAAATTCAATGTTCACTAAAGATCAACACGAATGATCATTATCCAAAAAACATTAGAAACAAGCAAGGAAAATAGTTTCAATCTCTCCTTTGGATCTTCAGAAACTTGCTCCACTGTTTTGAGACAATCAAAATTCCCAGAATCCATAACCAAAAACAGAGACTTAAACGTGTTTGTTTAAACAATGGAAAAAAAAGGGGAAAAAGAAGAAAAATCTCATGATGCTGCCATCAATGCTCAAACAATGGAGGTCTCTCAATCGCACCGTCGTCAAAGCTCCAACGCATCAACTGCAACCATGTTGAATGGAGGAAGCGGCGCCATGGTCGAAGACTGAATCTGAGCTTGATGGAGAACTCGTTGACGTGTCAAAATCCATTATTAGAAATAGCGCCGCCATCCTCGCACCATGGAAAGGAAGAAAACGAGATTGTTGATGCTTGCTAATTTTACATAGCAACCATCGTCAAACCTTGGAAAGGAAGAAGTCAAACCTTGGAAAGGAAGAAACCAAGGCCGTTGATGTTTACTGAGTTTTGCTACAAAACTACATGAAACACAAGTGACGACACAAGTGACGACTCCGTTTCAGCTCTTTTAAATATATTGGTCATTGTTGGAGTTTTCCTAATTTTATTCTTTCAAAATTAAATGTATGTTTACTATTTAGCTTTTTGGTAAATTAGATATCAAAATTTAGACAATATAGTTATCACCTTTCCTGTTCGATGTCCATTTCTAGAATCTTACAAATTAAAAATGAATTAAAATAAATAAATCATATTGTCTTTACAAAATACATATATAATTTTATCAAAACAACATAAAGAATTCATTGTTAAAATAGCACAAATTTGTACACCAACATCTTCTATATCTCCAATATAAAGATTTCCCCCAATATTTTGTTAAAATTATCACGTTTTTTCAAGAAAAGTAAAAAAATATTAGATAAGAAAATTTGAATTAAAAAAAAGGACAACTTGAATACTCAACATACCAAAATTAGATAAACAAAGAAAAGAAACAAATTAAAGGATTTTTAATACATTGTTAGTATTATATATTGATATGGCCCATTAAATAATGATCTACTTTAAGATAAAATAGGCCTAAACAAAATCAGCCCAACAATTTATTTAACATATGGTAAAACCACAACAACCAAAGACAGATAAGAATTGATAACCAACTACATAATTAAATTAAATTAAACTCCTAACAAACAATAAAGTGATCATGAGGATCCAAGAAAGTAGGATTCAATCTCCCCATCCTAACGAAAAGCAGAAGTGCACCTAGTAAACCTAATTTAAAATTTATAAATAAACCTACTAGCTCTCATTCCCCTCTCATACTTAATTCTCTCTCACACCCCTTATTGACTTGAGTTGCCTTCGAAGAGGTCCTCTTTTCCGAGGACCTAGGATAGAACATATATCATTGACAGCTCAATAAAAGATTACGATAGTTAAAGATAATCAAGAGAAAAAAAAAAACTCCATTTGTTGTGCGCTCTCGAAATACCAAACACTCATTACCTTCTCTGGTTCCTCTCTTCTCTCATCAGTCATCACCATATTATTGTTCGTGTATCAAATGGCAAATATATGGAAGGTGGTGAAGCTGCCAGTTTTGCCGATGGTGGTTGCTCAGATAGCAAATGCATGCGCGTATGTTCTCTTCAAGCTTGCTGTTAACGATGGCATGAGTCGCAGAGTGCTTGTTGCTTACCGCTATATCTTTGCTACTGCTTTCATTACTCCTCTTGCTTGTATTCTTGAGAGGTATATATATTCGTAATTAATTGCCTAAGAGAAGAACTCTGATTACTTTGCTTCTTCACTATGGTTATAATTTTATACAGAAAGTTATTAACATTTCTTCATTCAAAAACATGTACTATTTAAACAACCATCATGATTTCTCAAAAATTGAATGGTATATAGAATAAAATCATAAAGAATTTTTATGATGATTTGATATCATATTTAATATCTATCAATAACTTGTTTAATTTTTTCAGGGGAGCAAGAACAAAGATCACTAAAACTATTCTCTTTCAATCGTTTTTGTGCGGTTTATTCGGGTATGGATTCTTAAATTGTTACGAAAATTTTTAAGTATTTTAATAGCAATTGATCTTTGTTTTGCTTTGTTTTAATTTATTTCATTTACATTTTTACATGTGAATAAGATATATCAATTTTGCATGTTTTAAATATTAGAAATATTTAAGTGCCTGCAACTTTTATTAATTAATCAACAATTTTAATTAACACATATACTTTATTAGTGTATTTAGATATTTTTTATGTTAACTAATAAAAATACGATAGTGGATTAGTTGATTAAATATTAATTAAAAAAATAAAGTATATTAGTGATGTAACAATAATCCTCTTTAATTATTTACTTTAAAATTTAATACTTTTTAAAAGTTATTCAAATGTCAAATAAAATTTTAAAATTTTAAAATTGCTTTAAATAATTATTCAAATCGCACCATATTCGCTCAATGGGGGTAAGAATAACTTGTCTTCATAAATTTGTTAAATAATTGAGCGAACTTAGTGCAAATGTCAAATAAAATTTTAAAATTGGTTTCAATAGTTAATCTGAAATTAAATTTTTTTTATAATTTATTTTAGAAAATTTTTGTATATGATATTATATAGGAGATTAATAATGTTTTCTCTAAAATAATACATTAATCGTCTAATTAAGTTTCCATATCCAAGACTTAGCTATCTAAATTAAACATGAATATTTTAGGAGATAATATTTTTCTCTCATTTGTTTTATATCAAGAAATAACGTTCAATTTTTTACACCTTAGTATTCTCTAAACTAAATTAATAATTAATTTTGTTTGATGTAATTGACAATTCAGGGGAGCAATGCCCCAAAACTTACAAATGGAGGCACTTGCTTTAACTTCCGTAACCTTTGCAACCGCCATATCCAATCTCATTCCAGCCATCACGTTTATCCTATGCCTCTCCTTCAGGTAAGAAATATAAAACCAGTTGATGTATGTGTTAAAGTGTAAAATGAGTGATAGTGATGAAATGTTTGGATCAGAATGGAGAAATTGAACGTGAGAAGTGCGGCAGGGAAGGCAAAGATAATAGGAACAATAGTTGGGATTGGTGGTGCAATGGTGATGACATTCTACAAAGGCGTGCCAGTTAAGATGCTATCCTTCCACATTAACCTCTTCAATAATAGCCATCACTATGGAAGCACCCACTCAAGCCATAATGGCTCGTTGTTCTTGTTGGGCTCTCTGTCATCGTTGTTGAGCAACGCCTCTTATGCATTGTGGCTCATCATTCAGGCAAAGATGAGCAGAGCTTTTCCGTATCCATACTCGAGCACTGCCCTCATGTGTGCAATGGCAGTTCTCTTATCCACTCTCCTTACATTTTGCATTGACAGCAAGGATTTGAGTCAGTGGAAACTCGGTTGAAATGTTAGGCTACTCACTGTAGCTTATGCGGGTATAGTAGTTTCGGGAGTGATGGTGGTTGTCATATCATGGTGCGTACGCATGAGAGGCCCATTGTTTGTCTCTGTTTTTGTCCCTCTCATGCTCGTCGTTGTTGCCTTTGCTGGACCCACTATTCTTGGCGAGAACCTATATGTTGGAAGGTATATATCTTATTTATTAATTACTTCTGCACTAATAACTGCACCTCATTATATAATTACTTAATTAATGATGAGTGTTAATTATTATTTACAGCATAATCGGTTCATTGTTGATTGTTTGCGGCTTATATTTGGTTCTATGGGGTAAGAGCAAAGAGACAGCGGTCAGGAATCAATTAGCGGCACCACAACAATAGGGAAAAAGGAGAAGGACAACATGCCAACATCAACTATTCAAAAAATAATAATTTTTCTTTAATATCTATCAATAAATTCTTTAACTAATGGATGCTCCTATTATTTACTAATTAATAAGCAAACAGAGCCTTATATGTTCCGGATAAAGATAATCAATAATCTAAAAATAATATGGTTTAGGAGGCTTTCTTATTCATATATGCAAAAAAAAAAAAAATTAATTCCCAGAATACGCATCTGCAACATTTTGCCGTGTGAAATGGATTTAGCAGCCAAGTCACCAGGAGTGGGTGCGAAATGGAGCTACAAAAGCCTGCATCCATTTGGTTTATGGCTTCGGCGAAGTGGACATACACATTAAAGAAGAATGCTTTTCTAATAATATAAGAAGGAGAATATGCTTATTAAAAAAAGGAGCGTCAGGTGATAGCAGAAGAAAAGAATAAATTAGGGCAATACATACATGCTTTATTATTATTATTATTGTCATAGGGTAATACATGCTTGATGATTCATTGTTTTTTTTTTTTTTTTTTTACAAAATGATTCATTGTTTTTTGTCTTGCAAATTATAATATATTGGGCCAGATCTAACAATTTTTTTACATAAAAAATTAAATACATATTTAAAAAAACATATTGAAAGAAAATTCAATTTTGAATTTATAATTTTAAAGTTCAACTTTTTTTTTGTATTTATTTTAAAGTTCAATTTTGATTTGTATTCAAATAGTAACTTAAAATTGTAAAAACTTTTGTTATTCAACTTACGGTATAATTCACATTTTTTTTTATTTAAAAAGCCTTTTAAAATTTTAAATTCTAACTATATAAACACACAGTAAGTACGTTTAGTTTGTTACACAAAATTTAAAATTTGTTATATAATTTTATCTTATATTTAAATTAATAATAATGCTACGGAATTAATATTAGTGAGCTCTTAAAAAGTTAATAATTCAATTATCATTACATAGACCAAATGCATCCTATCATATCAAATTAAAAAACGTTATCATTCAAATAGAATAAATATGATCACCCACAGAATAAAATTTTTTAAATTGTTGATTTTTAAAATTCTAAAAAGATTACAAATTGTTCATAAAAAAATATTAAAATTGTTAATTTTTTAAATTCTAACTCTAATAACAATAATCACAAATTATATAACAATTTTTAACAACTTTTAAAATTTTAAATTACTATCTGAATTAAAAACTAAAGTTTAACTTTTAAATTAAAAATTCAAAATTGAATTTCTTCGCTCCTAAAATTTGAATAACAAAAATATAACATAAGTTGAATAATAAAAAATTGAAATGTTTGTAAATTACTATTTGAATATAAATCAAAATTGAACTTTAAAATTATAAAATTCAAAATTGAATTTTATTTGAATATGTATTTTTTTAATATGTATTTAATTTTTTGTGTTAAAAAGTTATTGGATCTAGCCCAATATATATTCTACAATTGCAAGACCAAAAACAAGGAATCATCAAGGATGTATTGCCCTATTTCACTTTTCCTTCTCCTAGCACCGTTTCTGACACTCCTTCTTCAATAAACATATTCTCCTTCTTCTTATATTATTAGAAAAGCATTCTTCTTCAATGTGCATGTCCACTTTGTCGAAGCCATATACGAAATGGATGTGCAGGCTTTTGTAGCTCCATTTCGCCCCCACTCCCAGTGACTTGGCTGCTGAATCAATTTCACCCACCCCAACGGCAAAATGGTAGTGCGTAATTTGGTAAAAAATATTGCAGATGTGTATTCTGGAAATTAATGTTTTTTTTTTGTTTTCATATATGAATAAAAGAGCCTGGTTTAGGGTTTATTATTTAGATTTGTGATACAAGTGCAATACATATGCGATACGCGAAAAAATGTTAGGCTGAGAATCATTTGCTATTAAGTCACAAACCTTAAAATTAACAAATGAATGAATTTCTTTTTTTAAATCAAATATCCAATCACCTCTTTGAATAAAATGTGAGAAAAAATTATGATAATAATTTTACGGTGAAGACTTACATTCATATTGAAAGTATACGTAACATATGAAAAAAAGTGAAAAGATAAATGGATCCCACTTTTTCTATTTAAATAGAACATATATATATATTTTTTTTTATCAAAATACTTTTATCAATTATCATATATAGTATGTACATTTTTAGCATGTACGTGAGTATGCACCTAATTTTATTAACAAATATAAAAGGCAATTTTGATAAAGCACATGCATACATAAAACAAAACAGTACTAAAAGGGTGCGGCAAATATATTGAACCGACTGGAACCGGTGATACTTATAGTGTTGGTGCCGGTTGCATTTACTGCAATGAATGTGTTCTACAAGCTTGCTATCAATAATGAAATGAGTATTAAAGTTCTTACTACTTATCGTCTTGCTTTTGGTGTTGCTTTCACGGTTCCTTTTGCTCTCTTTTCTAAAAGGTTGTTACCTACGTGTATATATATATATATATCAATTTACACTGGTGTAAGATTTTGTTGACTTACACTCATTAATAGCAACTAAATTTACTTCTTATCAATGATGAAGATTTTGTTTACCAATGAGACATTAATAGTCTTTAGGTCAATCTGAATTTATTGGCTAATAAAGAGTGTAAGTCAAAAAATACTTACACTAGTGTAAATATATTCCTCCTCATATATATTGTAACACCCCAAGTTTCCACTACCCAGCTTAAGTCTGAGCCGGTGGAACTCAAGGCATCTACAGTTCCGATACGCAGAAGAAGAACTAAAACAAGATGCTAACGAATAGAAAGAGGACATAACGAGGAGCCAATCGAAGTACATATATGATAATACTATGTCTTACAGAGTTACGCAGGGTTAACACACATAGAATAGGAGTAAAGATTAGGTTCACAACCCCAAGACTGTCTCCAAAATACATAGTTCCTTCACTTACTCCCAAGATTACACTTACAACTCAAGTTCCCTAACTACACACTAGCAAAATAGTAAAATAATCAGACAAGCTCCCCGTAGCCCTAGCCAACAAACCGAACAACTAGGCTCCACCTGCATCTGAAACATTTCAACAACAACGGAGTGAGAACAACAAATTCATGGGGTTCCCAGTACGGAACAAGTTCCCCAAACTTAACTCTTATATCTACCTAGTCTCGAGGGTCACCACACATGAAAAGTACAATAATATCAAATAATTCAATTAAGCAAGTACTCAGTTAGTTTCAACCAGATACATCAAATAGGCACACCCAAACAATGTCACGCAATATGCAAATGATGGATGCCTAAATCCTAAAGGCTAAGATGAGCTCATCCGGTCGGTTATAATAGCCAAACCCGACCGGTCCGGTACTAGCTCCGGACAACCATCGTTCGTACTTCCCCGGAGGACCATTCTTCCCGGCCCCGATCATTTATGATCTTTTCACATTTCAATCTCAACATTTGGGGGTTCCGTTTCCTTTTCATAGACTAAACCTAGTTTGGTAGCCGGGTCCTGAGCCAAAGGCCCCCCTGCCGCTATTGTGAGCCGCAACGTTAGTTTTTGTCCCACGTGGAAACGAAAACCCCACAGTCACTCACTACTCCCGATGGTCCGCTATTGCTGTAAGCCGAGTCGTTAGCCTCACGGGCCCCTCCAGATGCCTAGGCTCACGGTTATATTTATATTTTATAAAAGGTCTTAAGTAGCCTAGGAAGTGGATCACTTTACTCCTCTTATCATATTCTCATTTTCAACATTTAAGAAGGTTCGAATCGATTCGAGTATCTATCGAATCGACTCGACCTGTAGTTCAAGTTCTGTTTTCTTTAAACGTAAGGGGGCTCGAATTGATTCCCCCCGATGATCGAATCGACTCGCTCAGTTCGTGAGTTTTCAAAATTTTCTAAGTCCAAGAACTCGAATCGACTCGCCAGAGCAACGAATTGATTTGAGAAAGTCACTTTTTGTTTCTGTCCAAAAACGAATTGGTTCCACCCTCATTCGAGTCGATTCTGTGTACTTGTTCAAACGTTTCTTGAGAAAATCATCGTCTAGAATCGACTCAAAGGACGTACGAATCGATTTGAGTGAAGCCTTTCATTCTCAGTTTGAAAACGAATCGGCTCACCTGATGTTCGAATCGACTCAAAACTCTTAGCAAATATTTCGTTTTTCTGAATCCATCGTTCGAGTCGACTCGATTCATAGACGAATCGATTCGAGTTTAAAGCTCAAGTCTTTGTCCAAAAGCGAATCGGTTCGGAGGATTATCGAATCGACTCAATGGCCACGAATTTAAATGTTTCAAAGAGTTTTAGGCCCAACGAGTCGATTTGACACCCCTCAAATCGATTCGTTCGTGACAGAAACCTGCATTTTCAGCCAAAATACCTTTCAAACTGCTTACCATATCAACATATCATCTTTAGACATTTAAACCATCTCATCATTCATCCCATATCCTCATTCCTTCTCAATTTCTTAACTCAATCACTTCCAATCCACTTCTTATCTACTCAATCCATAGTTTGAAACAAAAATTCAACAACAACAAGCTCATGCAAACATATTAACACATGCAATTCCACAATCAAGCAAGAAATTCAAGCATGCAACTCAAGAAATCACATAGGAATCCTACTCCGTACCTCTTGTAGACCTCCAAAAGCTATGATCTCTAGCTTCCCCACTTAACTCCTTCAATCCCACTAGCTTGATTGTTGCCTCCTTGGCTTCAATCTATGCCTAGTGTCCCCTAATTCATGGAATTTCCATGGAATTCACAAAAACCAAACTCAATACCTAAGAATTGGAGAAGTAGGGGAATGTAGCTACAACTAATGACACCCATACCTTAATTGCACTATAGAATCGAAGATAGGGGTGAGAGCTTCGTGTAGCCGGCGACGGTGCGGCAATCGGAGCTCCGGTGAGTGAGTTGTGGTGGATTTAAGGTGGTATGTTGGTGGTGAATTGAGAGAGTATGGAGAGAATGAGAGGAGTGTTGTGTCGTGTGTGTTGTTGTTGTGATGTGTTGTTGTGTTGTTTTGTTTTGTTTTGGTTGAGTGAGTGGGTGTTGGGTCCTTGTGACCCACCTCACTGGGTGTTGGGTCCTTGTGACCCACCTCACTCACTTGATCCAGTTGGGTCGGCCCAGTAGAGTGTGTACCAGTTTTATTCCAATTAATTCTAATTGTATTTAATTCATGTTAATTCAATTTCAAGGGCGTCACACACACACACACACACACATATTTTGGTGACATCTACCAAACTCCTTCATTTTTAGGGGTAAATTACCCTTTCTGACATGTAAAATTTTCATTGGTTGATTGAATATGTATAATTATATTTGTAGTTAAATTTTAACCATGGTAAGATTTTATATAATTTTCAAAAATTATAAAATAACTCCAAACCTAACCTACCCATCAACTCTAGTCCCAGCCATTAACCCAACCAACTCTTATTCATCCTCGCTCTGTCATCTCACCTCCACTCATCTTCATCGCTCTGTCACACCCAACACTTATTCAACCACCGTCTCTGACTGCTGCGGCTCCTCAGTTCTCTCTCACCACCATTGGGTCTCCCTGTCTCGTCGTTCGACGCTCTTTAAAATCCCGCCTCTCGTTGCCGCGACTCTCTCTCACTACCATTGGGTTTCTCTTTCTCTCCATCTGACGCCATCGATCTCAACCACCGTCAAAGTGTTTGCAAGCACCGACACGTCCTCCAATCACCATCCCATTATCTCTCGGTCTCCATTTTTCTTTGTGTTTTTCAGCTTTGTGTATTTTTTATTTTTTCTTTCTGAGTTCCTCTAGATCCTTTTTTTTTCTCTGGTTTATTGTGGTAGCTAATGACCTTTGAGTTGCAACTTTTAGTTGAATGATGACTTATTGGCTTTGTATGTAATTTGATCTATTTTGGCTGACTTTGCTGCTTCTGCTTTTGATGAAGTTTTTATTTCTTGCTCAAGTTTTTATTTCTTGCTCCAGAATAGAGAGCACTTCAATTTCTTTCCATTTTTATTCATGCAATTTTTTTATGGTAATTTTGGTCATTTTGATTTGTTGAATTTTGAGTGTCTTCTTTTTATGTCAGTTTCCATTTATGTTATTCATTATTGGTTGGTCTTTCACTTTGGATTTGATATATACGTACAATATACTAAAACATTTTTTTGCCCTGAAAGATAATCTTCACCATTACAATATTATCAACTTGCTTTACCACATTTTTGACAATTCTGTTGCGAAATTAAATTATCAAACAATTATTGTAATAATATGAAGAGAAATAGGAAGAAATTACTTTAAGGATCTTCCTAAACAGTTTCCTAAATACTAAATGAAATAAAGAGTAGAAGTGTAGAACTTCCAATATCTTGAAATCTCAAAAAAGCAATCAATTCTTCTTTCGTTAATGATTAAGAGGATATTTAGAATGGCAAACAATTTCTCTTTTAAAGTTCATATAACGGATATGTGTGGATTTTTTTATAAATAATTAAAAAAATACGAAATTTACATAAATAAGCAGTCTCACAGAAATTTACATTTTTAGGCGCTTTTTACTTATCTCGGGTTTCGCAATCTCGGAATACATTAAATACGTATCTCGGGCTTGCAAAATCCGAGATACGCAAAAAATAAATTTTGCACCATTTCCGAGCTCACTGAGCCCAACATAATATCAAAGTTTCCAAATTTTTTCCAAGTTTCGTGCTTTACTCAATGACAAGTGACAACTCAAAACTAGATTATAAAACTACTAGAAATAAGGGAAAAGTACTGTTTTGGTCACAATGGTTTGGGGCAAAAATTGTTTTTGTCACAAACCTTTTTTTTTTTTTTGTCAAAGTTGCCAAAAACGTTTCCAATTCAATTTAAAATTACCAAAACCAAAATTAGATGCCCAAAATGCCCCTCCCCTTCGTGAGGCTATTTCATTCCCGGGAAACCCACAAACCCCAACTATTGTCGAAATAGAAAGAGTAGAGAGAGCTTTGGCGATGGAAGAACTCAGCAACTGCGATTGACTTCGTGGCTGAGACGTCGACGGTGAAGAGACGACGAAGGCAGCATTCGGAGGTCTTTGTTTGAGTGGAAGAAAGTTGTTCGTCTGTGACGGGAAGGCTTTTGAGTTCGGCAGCGAAACACAACCTTCAGGTAACTTCGAAATTTCCAAATAAACTGTAAAAAGTTCTTCTTTCTTCTGGTAGTGATTTTATTAGGGTTTGGTTGTGTAGCATTGTGGATAGCGATGGGTTTTTGTGTGTTTAAATGTTAGGATTTTTGTGCATTGTAGGGTGATCTGATTTGGCTGAAGAGGATGGTGTATTTCGACTTAACCGTGTATCATGGTAGCTATTTTGGGTACGTAAATGGGGTTATGAGGTATGTTGGTGGGCAGAAGGTTACGGTTGGGGATTGTGATAGCGATTTCTAGTGTGTATGGGAGGCAGTGGAACAAGTCAGGAGGTTTGGGTACAGTGAGGATGACATTGAGGTAATGTGGTACAAGGATCCTGAGGAAGATGATTACTCGATTGGGTTGAGGATGTTTTTGAGTGATAATGATGCTCTTGAGATGGTAAGGATTGCTGTGGAGAGGGGTCATGTGGAGTTGTTCGTGGTGCATGATGATGTGCATGAGGATGGGTTCCCTGAGATTGGCTATATCGACGTTGGGCTGCCTGAGGCTGGTGGTGAAGAGCCTCTTGAAAATGGGCAAAATGAGATAGCAGGGGCTGATGAAGAGGCAGTTCCAGCGGCTGAAGAGGTAGTTCCTAACGGAGGAGATGTGGAAGACGGGGCTGATGGAGCATCTGAAGTTGGAGATAATGAGCGACATGATGTTGAAGGAGCTGCTGAAAATGGTGAGAATGATAAAGATGGGGTTGAGGCTGATGAAAATGGTGAGAATGATCATGTTGGGGCTGATGTAGGAGGTGCTGGAAATGGAGAAAGTGATCAAGTTGGGCCTGAGGTGGTTGATCAGGTTGCTGCATCGGTTGTTGAGACTGCAGAGCCTCCAAATGACAGCGAAGGAGAAACAGATAGCGATGATGCGTTGTATGAACCTTCGGATGAGGACGTGGACAGTGCTGATGACATCCACTTTACCGATAGTGAGGAAGAGTTGGATTTAGATGACAGCTTCTTCGGGGTTGAAAGGGAAATAGCGGCTGAGTATGTGAGGGATAAAGGCAAGCGAGTTGTAAATGAGGATTTTAACGGCGAGGGAGAGGACAACGATGAGCTTGAGAATGGTCATGTGGTTGGTGGAGATCAGGATGGTGAAGAAAACAATGAGCGAGTTGTGTTCTCGGTCCACAAACCAGAACTGAACAGGGCAGATTACGTTTGGCAGGTTGGGACCGTATATGTATCCAGGGAAGAGTTCAAGGACGCAGTTACCTCACATGCTGTGTATTTGAAGAGGGGCATTCGGTTCGATAAGTGTGATCGGAAGCGAGTCATCGTCAAGTGTCAGGATAGGTGCCCATTTCGGTTATACTGTGTGAAGATGAGGGATAAGACACATGGCAGCTAAGAAGTGTGAAGGCAAGTCATGCTTGCAAGCAAGTGCCAAGGGTGGGTATAATGCATTCAAAATGGCTTGGCAAGGAATTTAAGAAGAAGGTTGAACACAACCTGATGCATTCTCTAAGACCGGTTTAGAAATTTTCAAGTTCAAAAACACAATTTCGTTGTAGTTTAGTCCAAACCGGCAATTGACAATGACCAAATTTAGTTCAAAAGATGTTTCAATAAAAACAAAACCAAGAGTATTAAATCCCGGGTCGTTCTCCCTAGGAATTAAACAAGGTTTTGCTATTAGCTAGGAGTGAAAAGGTTGTTTGATTGAATTTACTAGACTAAAGATTGCAAGAATATAAATAAGCAAGTAATTAAATGCTAACTAGAACTACAGAATTAAATACTAGATAACTAAACTACCAACTAACAAATGCAATAATTTAAATAAGAACTAAATCAACTAGCAATGAGACAATTGGATGATAATTAAACTAAACTAGCAACTAATTAAACTAAAAGGAAGCTAAACAATTAATCAAGACAATTAAAAGAGGATTTAATCAAATTCTAAAAGAGATCTTGGTTAGAGTTGAGAGTTAAGTCACGATCCTTGTCACTAAACAATATTCAAGGTGATATCCAAGAGCAACTAATTAGTTAACCTCTAAGAATTGAGGAATTTCAATTGGCTTTAATTAATCCCAATCACAAGTCCTAATCCACTAACTAATTGAGTTTAGTAAAGGATTAGCGTTAGTGAAAACAAGAGTAATTAAATACTCTCAATCACCTAATTAATCAACCCAAAAGCAACTCAAGTGACTTTCGTATCTCAACCCCAACCAAGAATTAAAATCTACTCCATAACTAGTTGAGACATTTCATCAAACACATAGAAGGCATTAACAACATACATCATAAATTGCAATAATAATCAAAATGAACAATACCCACTACAAAATACTACTAATAATAGCTCAATTGAACATAAATATGGAATAAAAACATAGATTCATTTAAAAATATCCAACTCAAATATAAAGTTCCAACACAACTAATCCAAATTCATAAAAGAAAATGAAGTAGCAAAAGCAACTAAGAGATAAATGACAAGAGTAGATGTTAACAAAGTATCTTAGATAATAACTGCAATTAAGAAGCAAAGAGAAATTGAAGATTAAAATCCTAAACCCTAGAGGAGGGTTTCTATAACATAAACCCTAGGAGAGCAAAAAACAAGAAAAATGAGAGAATGAGTGTTTTTGATGAGTGAATGTTGTTGTTGTATTTTTAGAGAGTGTTTTTGTTGTCCTCCCCCTTCTAATATATTCCCCTTGCTACATGTCAAGTTTTTTTGGGCTGAAAATGAGCATTTTTGTGGCAAAAAAAACGTGCTCCCATGTGCCACTTTAAGTGGGTCACGTGCAGGTCAGGGTGTGTACACAGTTATGGTGTATATACACCTCTGCAGCTTTGCCCAAAAGTCAATTCTTCATATATTGCATTCCAGATCCAAACTTTAACAAATCTTTTAGTCCACTAATACCGCTTTAAACCTGAAATACATCAAAGAAAAACGCATCACGGCATTGAGTGAAACAAAAATTAACAATTAAAACCCTTGCAAAACATGATTTTTGTGGATTGACATTAAGGAGGGAATTATGCAAAAAGACTCTAATTATGTTAATATGATGCAAAGAACTTGATAAACTCCATACTTTTTAGCACAATTTCAAATGGTAAAATGGAGTTTATCAATTCCCCCACACTTAGACAAGAGCATGTCCTCATGCAATAGTGCTAATGAAAATGAAGGTGGAGGGTGTCAACAACAAAAAAATGCAAGCCATATACACTCACTAAATGCACCACCTACTTTACCTACCATCTACATGACTTTGGTTAGAATTAATTAAATTTCCAAGATGTTGTAAAGCAAAAGGGGCAAATTTCAACAGGCAATTCAATCCCATTTATCAGTGAAGTTTTAAAGGAAGCACAAACTTGCAAGGCAACGGTTTAAGATGAGTGGAACATAGAATTGAGTAATTGAACCCTCACCGGATGTGTTTACTCTCTTATCGCTCTAGTGTATAGGGTTAAATCACTCAATTCTCTTATAACTTTACTTTCAAAAGCTTGTTCTTTTTCTAATAATCAACAATCATTTAATGCATGCATACAAGTATGAAGAGAACTTTAGAGGGTTGTAATGGGGCTAGGGTCAAGGAGAAGGTATATTTGGTTAAGTGGACTAAAATTTGTATCTTTGATTAACATAAGTATCCACCTAACTCTCAACAACCTCATTTACTATATAAACAACCTAACACCCAACAAGCAACACTTATATTTCCCTTTCCAACCACACAACCATGCACATTTCATTCAATGTGACAAGACATATGCATACTTCAAAATATCTAGTAAAGTGACATTTATTTATTTTTTTCTTTCAACTTCTCTTTCTTTCTTTCTTTCTTTTTTTTCCTTTTCTTTTCTTTTCTTTTCTTTCCCATGTTTTTTTCTTTGGAATAAATGCATATGCTTCTAATAATCCAATTCATGTGTGTGTAAACCCAATTTTCAAGATATTCAATCAAGATGTCCCCCTTTTTTTTTTTTTCTTTCACCAAAGTTTCATTCCCCCACACTTGAACAATGCAACACCTCACTAACCTAAGTTAATCAAAGATCAAATTATGGGTATTCATGGTTTTTCACTTAGGGTTGTAGTGGGCTAAAATCAAGAATAAAAGGGGATCATTTAGGCTCAAAATTGGCTAACAATGGTGAATTAATTAGGGTGAAGCTATTTGGGTATGTGAGCTAATAGAAAACAATGGCCTCTATCACATACATGCATG
>JASCZI010030364.1:393-18911 GCA_036250425.1 Stylosanthes scabra | reverse complement strand
TAAACTCCATTGTTGAGGATGAGGAGCTCTGTTCATCCCGGCATAGCTTACTAATTCAAGTTTTTGGTTTTCTTCAATTTCAAGTTTTGATCATAATTCAAGGATTAAATTTCTGTTCTTCATTAACGAGTTGAATCACTGAGAGGTAATCTTCTTCTATGTGTTTTGATTGATTAGGTTTGAGAGAATTTTAATTGATCATAACAAAGGTTGGGACTTAATTCTCATTACTTATTAATTGAACTAGAGATAGAGATTAATAACTAATGCAACTTGCTCTCTGTTAGAACATTCAATAGGTTTAGAAATAGGTTGAGTACGTGACATATAACTTGATCTAAAATCACTATTGAATTCTAATAAGAAATTGAATATGTTTTTGTGCTTCACCTCTTTTCTTAATTAATTAATCAAGAGATTGATAATTAGTTAGGTTTAGAGAAACTAAATTGCTAAGAGATTAGGGTTTAGTTAATGGCAACGACTCTGGTGTTTGCATGGTGATAAGTAACAAGTGTTGAAATCACGTGATTGAAAGGAACGAGTGACGCGTGGATTGGGCCTGGCATCGTAAGGGACAGCAACAGGAGCACAGCAAGTGGGGCAGGCTTTATTTTCGGCGCTGTTAGGCACGTTAATGAGGTTTAGGAGTGGTAATTAATCTTTCATGCTTTTGGCCTAATAATGTTTTTTGTTTTTTTTTCTTAGATGGGGCCGACGACATTTTTTTGCCGAACGGTAGGCCTTGTGGACAGGGCTTATAATTTTTGTAGGCCACGTTTAAAATGATGGCAAAGATTACTTCCAAAAGATAGAAAGAATAGGGCCGTAGAATGTGTGTGTCTTTGACAAGTTAATATAATTTTGGTAGGCTGGGTGTGTTGCACAGTAGTAAAATGAGTTCATGATCTTAGATGGTATGTGTTGCATTATTTAATTTAATTATCTCAACGATGCATGACTGTATGTTGGTGACCCCGGGTGGTTAGTTAGTTTAATGTTAGTTCAATTGTAGTTATCCCTGCTGTTGAATTTAACGTAAGATAATGTAAGTGAATAAGTGAGTTAAATTTATTTTAGTTAAAGACACTCGAAATAAGTAGGTAGGACACATGTAATAAGGAGGTGTTAGTATACTTTGTTAATTTGAATTTCTCTGTAAATGATAAACGGATTCGTACACGTTAGGGTAATAAAAATCAAATAATGACGTTAATGAGAAATGAACGTTATAGGGTTTAGGGTTGCGATGATGACCGGTTGTGAAGAGTAATCATTCAGTCGCCTGTCGATCAAGAGTGCTTAATTATGTCGTCGAGTTCTAGGGTCAAAATTCGTTCCGTACAAACGATAACGCTATAGTGAATCCGGATGTGATCGATGTAGGAGGAAACCATTGGGGTTGGAACAAATTGTTGAGAAAGAATGTTGTTGTTAGCCGCTCTGCTCAATCAATAATGCCAGGAGGAGGGATTGTTAAGCCCAAGGAAGCGAAGATTGAGAAAGAAGCTAAATGCTATGGAAAGAAAGATGTTCGGAGGTCTGCCCGGATAAGAACGGCTGGTCATGTTTAATCGTGCAAGCGTTGGTTTACGGTTAGGCCTAACATGGTCGTGTGTGATGCATTGGTTGGTGGGAATCAGAGCATGTTAGGTGCGATCGACTTGATTGTGATTTATATGATGTTCGAGTTTGGGGTTCCGGTGACGTTAATTCTTGGGTCGAAACCCTAATCCGGTTGCCTAAACAATGACTAATACACATCTAAGCTAGGCAATCACTTCGTCTGGGGTTGCGGTGACGTTAATCGTTAGGTCGAAATCGTAATCCGTTCGAATCCGATAAAAACCCTAAGCCGTGTTAAACGTGTCACATATTTATTTGTTTGCAATTTTTGTGTATATTCCATCAACTATTGGTGCTAGTATTTTTATTATTTGATGTTGTGAAAAATTGAAAAAACAATTAAGAAATATGTTAAGCACATGTAACATAAGTAATGACTATTTAGGGTGTTGTTCTAAATTTAATTTGTAATTTAAAGGGTTGAGTATAAGAGATTATTTTCGTTAATTAAGGTTGTGGTGTGATATGGATAAGATAAGAAGATAACCAGAAAGGAAACCCTAAACCCTAATGAAGGGCCGCCACAAAAGGAAACCCTTAACCTCCTCGTTTGTTGGCCGGGAATGAACGAGAAACCGAAAGATGGAATGGCAATGCTGTAATAGTTGGCTTAGTTGGGGGATGTTTTAGGTTTTACTAGTTGGGAGTGGGTCTTTAAGGGAACCAGCGGGTGTTGGGATGAAAAGTTGCTTTGATGTTCCTTCCCAAGGTGGGAGTAGTTGGGCCGTACATTAAAGAAGTAATGGAAGGGAAAGTTTTTTGTTTTTTATATATTTTTTGGTTCCAGAAATATTAATGTGTTTGTATGTTTCAAAAAGGTTGTTAGTGATGAATTGTAGCGTTAGGTGAGCATTTATGATATTAT
Organism: Stylosanthes scabra; assembly: GCA_036250425.1. Lineage (NCBI taxonomy): Eukaryota > Viridiplantae > Streptophyta > Magnoliopsida > Fabales > Fabaceae > Stylosanthes > Stylosanthes scabra. Next base: position 16,420 of record JASCZI010030364.1, on the reverse strand, counting down.
TAAAAGCCATTTTCAGTTTTCTTTTACGAAGGATGTATGATTTTCGTCTGGGGGGTTTCCAAAAATTCAAAAATAGGAGTAAGTGGGAAAGTGGAACTTAGAAGATAAATTGGGTGGGGCGACACAAATGGCCCATGTGGGTCTGCTTTCGGGTCAGTGTTAGAAGCAGTGTTCAGGTTAGAGAACGTGGGCCCAGTGGGGGCCACTTGGTGGTACTTTGCTTGCTTCTGTCCATGCCAAGATGAGAACGTTATTTTGTCTTTTATTAGATGGTTTTAAATTGCGTTGGTTTCTGACGTTAAATGGGTGTGAAGGAGTGGGGTATGTATTTGGTCTCTTTCTCATAGAATAAGGAGACAGTAACTTGCAACATTACTCAGGAAGAAGCAAATGGGTCATGGAGGAGCTAAGTACTCACACTATGCTGTGAGAGTCGGTCGAGAAACCGGCATATATAGCACATGGGATGAAGCAGCCGTTCATGTGTTGGGCTTTCCTCGGGCACAATTCAAGTGCTCTAAGAGCCTGGAAAAGGCCCTCGAGTACATGAACGAACCGCCGTCACAGAAGATGAAGGGACCCTACAGTGAGAACTTGGAGCGGTTGACACCGGGGATGCAGAAACTAATAATGGGGCTGTCACAGGCTGGTGTGACACATGGGGGCTTGGTGGGTTCCTCGAGCAAGCATGCAGGCGGCAGTTCGGATGGGGAGTTCGTCCCTGAGACGCAACACAATGGTTTCCTGATTGTGGAGGTAATGGAGCTATATCTCTTACGCGCGTGTATGACACTACATCTCGGATATCCCAATTTTGAGCCAAGGGAATTCTACTCGAAGTTTGGCTCCAAGATGTATGGTTACAAGGCTTCGCTTCGGTTAGAGGAGATGAGAATTGATATGGAGGTGGATGGCTGTGTCTCCCTAGATAAGAACAGCGCACGTGAAGATGCGGCTTATAATCTGCTTCAACAACTTCTGACGGTGACTGGCAAGGCAATTATGGACTTCAACTACCGTCGGGCATGTGTAGCAGAATGCAACTTGCAAGAAGTGGAGTAGGGGACAGTTGTTGAACTGCGTAGCAGAGTCGCCGAGCTTGAAGAAAAATGTGCTTCTCAGAGGAAGGAGATAGAAAACTTTCATGAATTCTTAAATTTGTAGATGGGGAGGGTGAGCGATTGGTTTGGCTGAAGTTGTAAGCGTGTTGTTGATCTGCGCTGTTTAGGGTAGTGTTTAGGGTGTAGGTCTGTAATGGTTTTCTAGTTTTAAAAAAGGTTAGCGTTGCAATTTTCTGGATAAGAAAATGACCCATAGTTTAATTATGTTTCTTGTAATGGACGGTGAAAGATGGAACTATTTTCTTTGGTTATGCAATGAATTTCAGGGTTTACGTCCTCGACCGATTCCGTCTGATGATGTTTTAAATTCTTTGTCGATAACGCTGACGTGACTTTCAGGTGAGGCCGTGTTTGTGGTTGTTCCTGTCCACGTCCATTCCCGTTGTCGGAGGTGGAGCGTGCCCGAATGTAGAAGCCGGGTTTATGATTATGTTAGGACTGGCCCGACCTTATATTTTATGACGTTAGAGGTTTGTATCTGGCACACGAATGATGTCAACGCACTTGGCAACCGGCCCAAGCGGTAACTTTACTTAACAATAAGTACGAGGTAAGTGAAGTCTTCTTTGTCCATCTTCCACTCGCTTTGGTCCTGCCATTACTAGAAGAAACTGCAATGCCTCAGAAGGTGAGGGATAACGCCAGCAAGAAAGGACAGGGCAAGGAAAAGGGTCGACCTAACAAACAGGGGTCGAAGAAGAAAGGCAAAGAAGCTCCCACATCCCGGTATGGTAGTGTTTGTGGGTTCTCCGACGTCGTTGATGTCCTTCTCCGTAAATGGCATGCTCGTAACGTAAGATCTATTCATCGTCTTTGCTGAGAGTTACGACTATTGTGGAGGAGGACATGGGCAGCATGGATGAGCAACTCCTGGCCTCACTGGAAGATCTAAAGCAGGTAAGCGTTCATGTTTCTCTGAGTCCTTTCATGCAGTCATCATTGTAAAAAAGGTTACTATTCCGAATGTGGAATGGACACTCTCTTTGGTGTCACTTTGTTTTCATCAGAATGTGCCGTGCATAACGTTTGGATCATGTGTACGAGGTTCTTTGTGGGGAACAAAGTGGGGTTACAAGAATGTTGCAGAAAGCGACTACTCTATCCCTTTTAGTAACTATTCTTGTTGTTTTCGTTTCCGGTAATGTTGTGTTGGTCTTATTATAAAAAAATTTTTGGACTAAATTGTTTAGCTATTTTTGTGTCCAACTTCTTTTAATCTTTGTTTTTTTCGTTTCCGAAAATGGTGATGAACATGGAGGCTTGTAACAAGATTTTGCAACGGTTTTCTTTTTCTTTTTCTTGTTTTTTTTTAAATTTTTGTTCGGGTGATATTTTTGTCGTTATAAGAGTTGTTGCATGAATTTTTTGTGGGTTCCTTGGTGGATTCATGTTTTTGTTTTTGGGGAGAAGTTTAGGGTCCTTGGAGCAAAGGATCTATTGTTGTGGCCCGTTTATGATTTTTGCAAGTAACCACGAAAGTATTTTTTTTTCTGCTAGAATGTTTTGTGCAAGCAAAGAGTTTAGGGTGGTGGGCCGTTTAGTATTTTTGAAGGCGGCCCAGTATGGAAACGCGTTGTTTTCCTTCCCGGATCTGGCCCATCATTGACATGTTGTGTGCAAGTTGACCTAGTTCTCACGAAAGGGTTTCGTCTAAGAAGCCATGTGTGGTGGCCATATGCAAGGACGCTTTGAGGCTGGGTGGTGCGGTGGCCGGAAACGTCTGATGATGGCGAATGGTGTCCACGCTAATGGTTTCGTTAATGTCCTCATTTTGGTAGAATATTCGTCGAAGGGAGGACACCATCATGTCATCCGTGAACGCGAACAGAGCCGAGAACCAGGCGATATGGGCACTGCTGGTGGAGTAGATGACAATGATACAGTCACTCGGCGCGAAGGTCCAGGCGCTTGAGGGTGGACGTGATAACGGGAACAAGGCTAGGTCGCCGGCGGTGGTTATCGTGGACGAAGAAGTCAGTAACGACGGACTGAAGCAAGACACGCCTTCGTTCCAGAAAGAAAGATCCTTTAACCTCCTAGCTGACGTCGCAATTGCTTTTTGCGGCGATGGGTCAGTGGTGTCCGAGGAGGTTCTCTCGGGTCGATGCCCTGTAAGGTGGGTCCTTTTGCCCTTTGGTTGTTTTGAAACGCGATCCACGATGGTAAAATAACTGGAATGACCTTTTCTCCGTTCTTCAACTGTTTCAGAGGAAACTAGAGTATGCGACTTTCAACGAGGAGGACATGAATATCATGTATAGCATGAAGCAGACCTACATCGGTTTGCCATTTGCATACCTGAATCACAACCGGTATCAGATGTATGGCGAGGAGTGTTCATTTGTGAGTCGTGTGTGTGTATTGATGAATTTTTTATTAAAAAACTGCTTTTGTTGTATTAAGGACTGACTTTGTTTCGTGTGTTCGCCGAATGCAATATATGGACCTCGCTTTCAGGCCACCGGCGGGAATGCCGTTCGTGGGAATGGAGATGTCCGTTGCGGCGTATGTGTTTTCCAAGGCTGGTGAGGACAGGTTTGTTTCTGAATCATGCCTTCGTATGTGGTTGGAAGAGTTGCTGTTGCTAAACTGGTTGTGTGCATCTTATCTTTGTTCTTTCAGCGAGGTTCTTAACTAGGACAACCACTGTGACGGGTCACGGATACGGTTCACGTCCCTTGTTCCTGGGAACGAACTTTATGATGATGTGAATATTTTTTGGTTAAAATAATTTTCGGTGCAACTGCCTTATCATTTGGGGAGTCAAATGAATACTTTACCACATACACTTCTGAGTTTTGCTCTTTTGTGTTGCTAGGTCCAATGCAGGTGCTTAACATGGTCGTTATGTGCAACGGCAGCGGAGATGGCAAAAGGATGTGGTGGTTTCCCACAACTTTCTCTGTAGTGTGAAATCAAACTTTACTTTTAGTTTTTTGTGAGAACGTGCGTACTTGTACATGAGGACTGCCTGGTGTTATATTCCCAGCAAATGATTTTGGACCCTCGCAAATATAATCAACGTACAATGGACTACATTAAAGAAAGATACATGGGAAAAGCTGATGACATCACTCGAGTAAGTGATGTGCCCAGCAAATTATTTGTGCCTCCTTTGTGAGGGTCCATTGATCTTCACGGAATGCCTTTGTGTTACAGATTACATTCCCTTGCATGTGCTAGGCCAGTGGTATCTGATGATAATTGACATGTGGGATAGAAAGCTCGTTTATCTTGATTCCCTGAAATCTCTGGATATAAACGTCACAACGCTGAGGATCTCCCGCATGAAATAAGTGGTGGGTTGCAACATGCTTTGTTTTATATGATTTGGGTCCCTGTTTATTACTGCTTTCTAATGCAAGACTGTGGATTGCTTAATTGCAGGCCCGATATGTTGACTCAATGCTGAAGGAGAGCGCATTCTGGAATGATTCTGACGCCTTTAGGCCATGTATCGAGGATTTTGAACCGGACTATCCTGTAACTGGTCAACAAGGAGAACGAACGTAAGTATGCCCAACCATGAGCAACTCCATCATCTTCTTCGATTGGAAGAGCAAGGGTTCGATTACATTGAAAAATGACCTAAATTTTCTACTTTATCATGTTAGATTGGATTGTGGAGTCTGGGAGTGTCAATGGATGATCAACTGCCATTTGTGGAGGGATTATGCCTTGAAGGTAACCACTTTACTCATTGCACGATGTTAATGATCTTAGTCATCCACATGCACATAACTGCTTTAGTTTTATGTCATCTCTGGCTGGAAGTTAACGACAACACAAGAATGAGTTTTGCTGTTGATTTGTCTTGCAGTGATAATCTCAGACAGGTCTCTTAACTACTGGAACGCAGAAATGCTTCGCCACTTCAAGGCTCAGCATCGTGGTGAAGGAAAGGGGAAGAGCCCGGCAAAGAGCAGCAACATCACCATCTAATTATTCGTGCCATAACCAGCATCTATTGTTATGTAATTAAGTTGTTGGACTAAACTGCAAGGCAATTCTAAGACTTTTTGAGATTACTTACGTCATAGGGGTCTTCGTTAACTTCGCATCTAGGTTTTTAAGAGCGATGCATGTCTTTTAGGTCAAGGATAGAAATTTGTTTTCTGCGTATGGCCTTTCGGGGAGGGATTCTCGTGATTTTGGGCACATGCATTGCTTCGTGTTTACTTAGTCATGTTTGTGGTTTTTTTTAGATTTGGTTACCGTTTATGGTTGTTGTTGGCCTCAGTTATTATGCAACGACATGTAAGACCACTCTAGTACCCAAGTTATTTGCAAAAATTGAGTAACTTCATTTTGGTTAGCAAAAAAACAACCGAGCGCCTTCTTTTTTGTAAGAAAACACTTCGTTTTTGTCCGAAAAAAAAGCTAATGAAACAAACCTCGATGTTTCTGACTAGCAAAAAAATGAGTAACTTGTGGCCCATTGCCATTAAAGGCCCAGAGGATGGGAACCCTCTATCACTTGCAAAGGCCCAGAATGGCTTCGTAATGCAACGTTCAGCAATGAAATCTCAACATTAGACGATGTTACTGTCGTGATGGGAAATAATTTTTATCCCACTATGATATTGCTCGTGCGTTATGTTCGCAATGACGGCCTATCACTTATCTGGAATTGGTTATGCATAATGAGCAGAAATTGTTTTACATAAACGCCGAAACACGCATAAACTAACACATAGTACCGTCCCAAGAACGAAATATAAATAAAGACAACAACGTCAACACAATGGTCCGTGCAGAATGCTTAAAAAAACACGAAATGTCATGATTCGCGGTCTTGCGGAGGTGCACATCACACATCTAGGAATTGCAATAAAAAGTTAAATTAGTAATCTACAAACACGCATCTGCATAACGGATGCATACGCCACATTGACCCAACTGAAACGGCAACACAAAGTTCAGCACTTCGCCAATCCTGCCATGATGCCGTCCGTTAGTGCACTTAGGTTCGCCATTACCTGAAACAAAGCATAACCTTTTAATCACATTTTTAAAGACATACATAACACTTAATCACATAGGAAGGGATTATCAACATTCACTGCCTGAAGGAACACATCTTCTTCCGAGGAGTCAGACTTGGCACCGTGCTCCCAAGCCCTCCTAGACTCAGCTTCTGCCTCAACGCCATTCGCATGAGCAAAACCCTTAGAAGAACCAGGCTGAAAGTGCATCAAAAAATTCCCCATTACTCACTTACAATACCTCGTAGCATGTTAAGATAAGCACTTTCAATAACAACTCCCTGTTAAACTAGTAATCAATCCAATGAAGACATTAACCAACTTGATCACCACGGTCATGCTTCAACATGAACAACTCCTTTACCATTAACCTTTTGGATCACCACGGTCATGCTTCAACATGAACAACTCCCCTCCCAGCATTGTAAGGATCACCAGCTTGTATTTTAACTTAATAGATACTGAAGTTATCTAAGTCTTAGGATGAGAATAACTTACCACATTCGTCGGGGATGAACCTTGGGAAGGGATGTATGCATCCTCTGTCCCGTTGAAGGAGCTTGCCTCTTGCATTTTATCACCTTGCCCCCTACAGTAACGCTTTGTGTGTCCTGGCTTGCGGTAGTTGGTGCAGCGGCGCTTTCTGCCTCTCTGGGCCTTTGGGATCCTCGGCGCACCTTTCGTCCTGACCACTTTGGGATCTTTAACATTTTTCTCGGATGGCTGAATTTCTTCACGTTTCACACCGGTCTGCATCCTTGTCTCAAACTCATCACCTAGCCGAATGATCCCAGTCGACGCATGGTCAAACAACATGTGGTTCTTTGCACCCAATGACATTAGCCTTTGCGCCGTCGCATGCAATGACCCATGCCGCATCACATACAGCCGCTCGGTGTCCTCCTCCCTTGTTTCATTATACATTTCTAGTGATTTGGCATCCTTCCGCCACCGGGCCAAAACCAAACGCGCTTGTATCTCGATAAGGTGCTCATGCTTCATCACAAAGAACATGTGGCGGCAAGGTATGCCTCTCTTTACCCAAAACCCGCAAGGACAACTCAGTCTTTTAGAATTTCTGTCAAAGAGAACTAACATTGGCCTTCCAGGATCAGTGTAAGCTTCAACCGTGTACATCACCGTGGTAAGCCTTCGGACCTTGGCAGGAAGATTCACGTTTACCACACCTTCAATCTCCTTCCTCACGTCAACGAATATCTCACGTGTATAAACTGTTGCTACAAAATGCTCAAGAGCTTCCAAGCCAGTGGTCATCACCGGAAAGGCATACACACTCCGAAATTGGGCTTCGAGTTTGTTGTGGCGAATCTCCCTGATCATCAACTCCAACCCGTTCAACATCTCCAGCAAATTGTGCCTCGACTTCACAAACTTTTTTACAAACGCATTGATCCCCTCACATCTTGAGGTTGTGCGAAAACCTGCACAGAATTTGTCACGTAGGTATGCATTATCCCATATTTTGTGCTTCTCATATGTCTCGCGAAACCAGAATCTACCCCCGGCGCCGTACTCAGCCATCGCATTTGCCCACTGGTGTTCGAATTCATCGATTTCCATGTCTGCCTAAAGCCACCGATTAAAAAGCGATCGGAGTCCTTCCCATTTCACGTTTGTCGTCACATTTTTCTCCATGTGCCAGGCACATAACCGGTGGGTTGCCTCCGGGAACACAGCCCTGATGGCAGCCCTCATTGCTTCGTCTCCATCAGTCACAACCATGCAAGGCTTTTTATTACACATGACTTCCAGAAAGTTTTCGAGCAGCCACGTATAAGACCCCACAGTCTCGTCCATCAGTAGGCCAAATGCGAAAATGGTCGTCTGCTTGTGATTATTCAAACCTGAGAAAATCACAAGCGGCCTCTTGTACTTGTTTTTCTTGTAGGTTGAAACGAAAGCTAGCACATCTCCGAAGAATTGATAGTCACATCTACTCCCACCATCATCCCAAATCAGATTCGCTAACATGTTCTCGTCCGTAAGCAGGTACCTAGCAGTTGACATTGAATCCGAGTTAGCCTTTCCCTCTAGATACCCGATGGCGGCATTCGAGTCCCCATCCAAGATTCTTCCTTGCTTGCTTCTACTTACATAGCTGTATGCATCTTTCTTGCCGAACCCGACGTATGAAAAACCGCCTGCCTGTCCGGCCATGTACCCTACTATGTTTGACGTTGTAAAACCATGACCCTGCATGCAATCAACTTGTGCCTTGGCGGACTCAGTCAAGCTTCGGAAGCATATGAATAACCCAAGAGGGGTTAGTTTATGATTATGCTCCATAACAATCCTCTTAACTCTCCACATATTGTTGCCCTGATCCAAATAAATTGATAGCTTTGCCTCACACTTGGTCCTTGTCTCCGGCTTGTGCTCCCTTCGCCTATCAAGTCTGTTGTAGTGCCGCGGATCCCTAAACCCTGCTCTATTGCAAAAAAACCTTCTCCTAATCAGCCTACCGCGTAATCCTTATGAAATCACCTTTTCGAACACCAAATCCGTGACACTTCCTATAACACCCTAGACCTCAGCACCTCATGATCGTGCCAAAATTCGAGAGTTTAGACCTTTTTAACCTTTAATTTAATACTATGATTATTTAATATTGAGCCTCTAATAAACATGTACAAGATTTTACAAAAAAATCGGACAGAGTCTCCTCTGTATTTCGGACTTTAGCAAATCATGTCTAGTTACCTGTATCAAATTACAACCAGCAACTCAAACAAGTATATATCTATACAAGTAGCAACGGTGCATAATAGCTATTATTACAAAATTACAATACACGTCCTACCCCTCTAAACATTCCAAAATACATGGAACAAGGAGAACCACTCTTCTAGACCAAACCAACACAGCAACGACCCAAGGACTTAGAATCCCATCCTCGATCTCTATCCGAGTACCTGTACCTGCCACTAAAATGTAGGGGGTGAGAACAAAACACCACGTTCTCACCTTTACGGAATACTATGGAAGTAGCGGAATACAGTGCAAATAGATAAATACTTCTTTGAAAGTAGTTTCTCAAGTTAAAACCATTTTGAAAGCCATTTCGAAGGAAAACCGATTTAAAACCCGAAGTTCTAAGGCAACACCACAAAGTATACAAATACTCCGAGTCATCTTTCCAAGGCACACATAGTCAATCACTAGACTGATTCACACAAGTCACACGCAACCAAGCAGTACAAACACAAACAAAGGCAAACATACAAGCAACAGATAATACAGATAGCATTTAGACAAACCAATACAATTTCACACCCAAACAATGCAATCAAATGCAAATGATGCATGCATGTTCCTACGGCCAATGAGCTCATTAGGTCGGTTATAAGGCCAACCCGACCTGGTCCGGTAGCTAACCAGTGGACCGTCTCTCTGATCATACCCAGGAGGAAAACAGGAAGGCGATCCAAACTTCCACCATCTCTTTGGAGGCGAACTTCACTTTCCCAGGAGGATAAACAGAGAAGGGGATCACTCATACCTTCTCACCATCTCTCTGGGGTCGCACTTCAATCCTAGGGGGAAAACAGAGCTAAAGGGCCTCTTGCTACCTCCTCCCATCTCTCTAGAACTCAGAGGGAAATCTCATTCATCAATCATCAACATCTCTTTCATTTCATCTCGAACTCGTTTCAAGGCGTAGGTGGAGCATGGGAAATTTATATAACTTTCTTTGAAACCAAATCCTTAGGTTCGAAATGTGTTTTTGAAGAAAAGGGAGACCAGAATCGATTCCGGAAGGGTGAGAGTCGATTCCATGTAGCCTTAGCAGAGAGCCTTCGCCCCTGGAGGATTTAGAATCAATTCGGGAGGTCGCCGAATTGACTCGAATCCCATTTGAGAATCATATAAACTCGTTTTCAGCACAAAAAAATCGACTCTAGCAAAACCAGAATCGATTCGAGTTGTGTAAAAATCCATTTCTTGCTCTCTATCAAATTTCGAATCGATTAGGGAAGGGGGCGAATCGACTCTAGAGTTCAAAAATTGTGCACAAGTGACGTTCTAATTTTTAAGAGTCGATTCTCCCTCCAACCGAATCAATTCCTTTGTAGCAAAAATCAGAATACACAATATTTAAGGTTCTAATTAAGAACATCTTTTACTAAAGCCATTCTAAAGTCATGAAATTCAAGTTTCTAAAACAGTTTTGGTAAAACCCATTCGAAATCACCTTCCTAATCCTTCTCAAATCAGATTTCCCACACTCCCGCACTACCCTTTTCATTATCTCATATTCTCATAACTCCATCCTTCCACATTTTTGACCACATAGGCCATTTCATAACCAATTTCAGCAATCACACACATTTACAAGTACTCTTTCAGCCATATCACCACATTTCAAGCCAATACACAATCACATAAGCACATAATCCAATCAATAACATTGTCCAATCACTTCCATTTTAAACCATCATTTTCAATTAAATCACAAGACCCACAACCACTATTTTCTCCACATTCAAAACCAACATTTAAACCAGAATTTAGAGTAAAACAGCAAGATATTAGCAAGTAGCATTAGATATTAATCACAACTCTAAAATCAACCCAAATCACTCAAGAACATTGGCACACAGAATCAAAAACATCAGCTAGCATTTACTCATTTACACATAATGCACTAACTTGTCAAACATTCATAGTTTAAAGTAGTTTAACCCCTACCTCATTTGAAACCAAATCCGCAGTAACACTAACGCAATAAATCCTAATACCATTTGCTCCCGCCGCGATCGCAGCAGCACTAACGCAACAAACTCCTTCTTCCTCCTAATCCGTACAACACCAGCAGCAGCTCCAGTGAAAACAGCCACAGTTCAGAGAAACGAGAACGTCTCCTAACTAAAACTGAGCAGAGGCAGAACATGCCATATCATAATCGAGACAACAACAAACAGCAACCATAATAACTACGTCACTACATTAAGTCGGGTACTTACCCACGGTTTAGACTGCATGTTACGAAATAACTAAACCCGGACCAAGACAAGGACAAGGGTGGAACTAGTGGCGGTAGTAGCAAGAAATCCAAGGACAGCATCAGCAACAACCAGGCAGTGACCATAACGCTCCAAGAAAGTCAGAGGAATGAAATTAAAGATGAAATATCCTTACTGGTAGCAGAATTTGGCGACTACCACAACAATGTTTTCCGGCGAGTAAGGTTCGACGAGATCAAGTAGCAGTGGCAGTGAGAGAGCTCCGGCGAAGCTGCGGTTTCTTCCTCCTTCAAACTTCGCCGTCCCTCTCTCTCTTTGTTGCACACACGGAACTCGATTTCTCCCTCTCTTGACAGTGACGGAGACGGGGTTACACCATCGACGGCGGCGGCTCTGCACTTGGCGACGGCGGAATCTTCTTCTTCATGCATGGCAACGATGATATGAAGAAGGGAAAGGTGATATCATTTATGGTGGTGATAGGCGATGGTGGCTGCAGCGGTGACGGGAACGAATTCGACGGCGGCGCCACCTCCATTAACGTCTCCCTCTCTGTTTCTCTCGATCTCTCTCCGTCTCGTTCTCTCTATCTCGACCTCTCTTTCTTTGGCTCCGGCGACGGCGGCTGTGGCAGGGGTGAAGACCGCCGGCGCCAATCTCTCCTTCCTCTCTCTCCATTCTGTGTGTATACGTGTGTTGTTGCTATTTTTGAGTGAGATTTGAGAGATGGGTTTGGGTGTGGCTGCCGTTAGTGGTGTGCTAGGTTTTGAGGTTTGTGTGTGTTATGTTTAGATTAGGGGTTGCTGAGTATTGCTAGGATTTAGGGATGGTCTAGGTGTGGTTACTAGTGGGTGGTGCACATTAGAAGTTAGGGTCCCAATTTAGGGGAAAGTTGTAATTTAGATAAAATGAAGTGTGGTAAACTAATTCTCTAAATTTTGGGATGTTACACTTCCCGAATCTCTTGTAAAACTCGTAAGCTACATCCTCGGTGCGAAAGCGTTTCCGCATGAAGTCACACGTTCTCAGCCCTATCACATCTCCGAATTCGGTGCAGTCTTCTTCCACGACCGGTTCCGGATACTCCTGTCCATTCCCATGCCTTTCTCACTCGATTCTGAACCATCCCCATAGCTCCCTTCAGCTGCGCTGCTAACATCATGGATTTCATTCGTCGAAGCCTCCGTGAACCTATCCAATTAAACGAATATATGATTATCACCACACCACATGTCACGTTAAAAACACCCATGAACCCATAAATTCAACACTGTCCTTATCCTATTCCTAATCCCTCCCAATCACTGCACCTAGCAAGCCCTGCCACCAACACTCAACACTAACTCGGGGGCGAGATAAACTTCATCTTCACCTCATACCAGACCTCGCTAAGGCTAACCCATCGAATCCACACCAGTTATATACGGTTCATGACCCTAACAACTTAACCCTGCTCAGCCACAAACGCAACAACTGAATATACTAAACCATCAATTTCCGAATCTTACCTCTCCTTCACTATACCCTGTCGTAGACGTCCGTCGTCGCTTCCTCCCACTACGGGTCCGCCTCGCTCTTCCAGAACCCCTTCTTTCCTTCTCGTCGTAGCCGCACAAAAGTCTCGCAACTGCCACCACCTTGGAAGGAACCCTATAATATATTGGATTGTGGCTTATTTTTTAATCTTCGGAATAATCGTTGGCTTCCAAACAAATACAACCCATACAAAAACTATACACGTAAAAAAACAAAAAGGACCCGCATCTCCAGGCCCACTCTTTCAACAAAAAAATTTCAACCCAATAATCCATTCGGTCATTCATCCCTAATGACACTATTACAGTGTCCATTAACTTAACTACCGCGGTTACATACCACACGACCCAACAGCCATAACGACCTCACAATCATTCCTGACGCACTCATGCCAATCCATCACACCAACAAGGGACACGCATCGGCAAGCATGACCACCACGTCTTTTTCAGCACATGTTTACATGGTTGATCATAAACACCAGAGACCTACCCTTAGTTAATTAGGATTCGTTGGGAATTTAATCATACTTGTTAGAGAAGAAAATTGAAACAAAGAATTAGTAGCTTAGGGTTTAGATATCTCCAAATCCTTAACACTTCCATTCACTGTTTACTCACTTTCTAAAGTTACACGTTAGTTTTGTTACTCACTGTTTTGGTTACAATTGCATTACACCCTCTCTGTTTTGTGATTTTTGTCTAGTAAATAAGGTTGATTAAATTGTATTGCTTGTTCCGTCAATCCTCGTGGGAACGATATCCACTCACCGTGGTATTACTTGTACGATTCGGTATACTTGCCGAGTTTAGGATTGCAAAATCTGTGTCAATGACTACTACAAGCGTGATGCCTATGAAAGATGCTATGAATCCATCATCCACCCTTGTAATGGTCCAGATCTGTGGGTGAGAAGTGACTTTGATGATATCATGCCTCCTCCTTTTAGAAAGGCTGCTCACAGACCCACCAAGAAGAGAAGGAGAGGACCAGGTGAGGAGGAAGGAACCCGAAGCCACCTATCAAGGATGGGGCAGATTCAGAGGTGTTCTAATTGTGGGGCTGCTGGCCACAAAAAGAGAGGCTGCCCTAAGCCTCCACAAAGTGTAAGCATTTATATCTTGTGAATTTTAGGGTTTACATAGTGCCATGACATGTTGTTTATTTTGAAGACAGTGAAATATATCTACACATTATGATAACAATTGTTGGTTGTTCTGAGTGTAGGCCCAATGCTCTAAGAAGGCAAACACTGGCACAAAGAATGGTGGGAAGGGCAAGGCATTCAACAAAGAAACACCAAAATCCCTATCACAGCCTCTACCAGAAACTTCTGCCAAGAAAAGGAAGGCTGATTTTGGGACTTCCTCATCTCAGCCACAAACTCAGGCTAAAAGCAATGCTTCACCTAAAAGCAGCCAGCCAAAAACAGCACCTTAGCCCAAGGGAAAAGCAGCTAAGCCCACACCAAAATCCTCATCTCAGCCAACCAACAAAAAACCCAAGCCCGTTGACAAGCCCACCTCATCTCAGCCAACCAACAAAAAACCGAAGCCCGTTGACAAGCCCAGCTCATCCCAACCAAATCGAAAAAGGCCTCTGTTTTGTGTGAGGGGTTTAGGCGCACCTCATGTCTCTCCTCAAAAGTTAAGGCTCATGGCAAAGCTCCCTCCTAGAGCTTGGGGAAATATATGAAAAATTTGCTATGTTTCACATTTGTTGTTGTTTTGTTATTAGTTTATGTTCATGTTTAAAACACTAAGTTTCATGGTCTGTTGATGTAATTTGCAATCGACAGGGATTCTTTTTTGTATGCATCCTCTTTTGTAATGGTTATAGACAATGACCATTTACTATTTTGGAATCCCTTCATCTGTATGGATCATGTTTTGTGTATGTGTTTTGATAAACAGCAAGCCTTTAGAGGCAAAATGACAGATTTCATGAATATATTTATAGCTTTGAATTGTGTTGCTAGAAATTATTTGCTTGCAGTTGATAACAAAAAGGCCACTATATGATTGCTTTGTTATCTTCAATTCAGGATTTTAATTGGGTTTGGTACTAAAATGAAGCTAAACTCTTGACATTTTTCATTGAAAATTATCACAGTTCAGAATTAGCACCATTCACAGATAGCACAAGTCACAATTTAGCACAACTCACAATTCACATTTCATTAGCAACATGATTCACATCACATATTACCATATTCCCTCATCCCAATTCCCAATTTCTACATCAATTCACCTCACATATTACCACCATCCCATCACTGCTCAAACCAAAATCCACATTTTCTACAACTATTACCTATCAGACCACATTCTACAACTACTACATATCACACCACAAGCCATTACACTCAGCTCCTAATTATTGACCCTGCATTAGCTCCTAATAGGGCAAATACACAAAGCTATCCAACAAATCCAACAACGTCAACAACATGCAGCTTCCACTCAATGGATTTCACCTTCAATTTCAGGCTTGCCACCTTCCTCCTCAATCTTGCCATCTCAGGATCCTCTTTGGTTTGCTCCTCACGAACCCGTCTCTTATCAACCGATTGGAAGAAATTGCACTCAGCCTGCTCCTATAAAAATCATCAAGAGCCTTTAGAGAAAAACCCATCAACCCGATACAATTCACTTCAACTAACAAAAACACAAAAATAAATACACCTAACTTCATAGTGGACACAGCCCCAAAAGCACCTCCCTGGGTTTCCCTTCGTGCCCGAAACCCTCAGCACCGCTGGTTCTCCGTGATGGAAGACTATCGTCTTTCTCTGCGTTCGGGCTGTGCTCCGAGATGACCCCGAACACCAAGAGTTCTAGGCTACCATGGCGACGAGTGCGGCCTTCTCTGTGACTACTTCGTTCCAATTGGGGTTGTTATGCCTCCAATTCGAAAATTAGGGTTTCAGATTCAAAGAATGCTCCTCGAGCAAAATGGGTGTTTCTCTCAAAAGGGGGCTCAACTTAGGGTATTAGGGTTACAAAGGAGTTAAATCAGCAACTAACTACCAATAACAGTCCCAAGGGCAAAACGGTCATTCTATCTTTTTAATAAATTTTGGAAACGTTTTTGGCAACTTTGACAAAAAAAGTTTGTGACAAAAACGATTTTCGGCCCAATCCATTATGATCAAAACAGTACTTTTTCCTAGAAATAATATTAATTGATATCAATTTGTGTCATAATTATAAGTTGTGTAAGTACTGCTGGCTGGTACAGACTATCTTATCTATCTATCTTTTTTTCTTTCATTTTTCTTTTTAATATAAAATAAAAGGAACAAAGGTTTTCGATATATTATTTCCCATTAATTCATTATTATAAAAAAATTATTATTTTGATAAAAAAGAAAAATAAAATATGTTGCCTCATAATTTTT
>JASCZI010030363.1:70428-88462 GCA_036250425.1 Stylosanthes scabra | reverse complement strand
ATTCGACTAAGTTTTTACGTTGGTTGTCGAAGGCCTAACACAACCCTCCTCCTTTATCCGGGCTTGGGACCGGCTATGTACCGCAGTAACATAGGCGGAGTTACATCGTCAGATACAAAGTTGCCATTTAAATTTCAAAGAAGACAGTTTCCATTGATGTTTTCCTATGCAATCACGATAAATAAAAGCCAAGGTCAATCCTTAAATCATGTTGGTTTGTTACTTAAACAACCAGTCTTTGCACACGAGCAACTTTATGTAGCAGTATCATGAGTCACTAACAGGCATGGTTTAAAGATTGTTATAGTTCATGAAGAGTCAAAAAATTCGACAGCAACCCATAACGTAGTTTATCCGGAAGTTTTCCGCAATATTTGATCACCTATTTCAAATTAAACCGCAGGTAACAACAATTTATAAAGTTATTACCTGATTTTATCTACTCTTACCTCCTGTGTTTTACTGCATTTTCACCATCAATTGAAATCTGCATATCCATATTCATATGTCTTCATCTATGTAGCTTAAAATTTGTTTTAAAGGGGTGCCTCATACTGAACACATAATAAATTATTTTTATGTAATCTTTAATTATACTATAACTTATGCAACTTAATCTGTTGAAATCAGTATTCTTATAGTACCTAATACTTTAACTATTTCCTATTTATAAACTTATTCAACTTATTCACAGCACATACCTTTCTGTTTCTTACATACTATCCTCAGGTTTATATGTTAGTTTTATACCATTTCATATATCCAAATTCCACCTCATCTTATCCACATTTTCTTACTTCTTTTTAACCTCTATTATGTAAACAGGTTTTCACATTAGAGTGGATGAAACTAACATGTCCACTACTATAACACCAAGCACACTATATATTTGTATTAGTTAATGATGAATGATAACTTCTCCTTTACTGTGTGACTACCTAGTTTCTACATTACTTAAATGTGTGTTTACTTGATCTAGACTATGAAACTAAGAAGAATTAAATCACATTTTGTAAATTTATAATTTTTACTTATGTTCTCATTCTACTCTTCATCAACTTAATTATAAACAATCTAAGTATACTATTTTCACTAACTCAGCCTTAACTTTATTTCAGGAAATTTTTAGAGGTAATCTAAGACCGATGTCCATATAAAACAAGCTTCAAAAGTGGAGATTTTCTGGTATGATCATCAAATAAACTGAGGTGCTCTGGCCTAAGATTAACCTGCTTTCTTAATTATAATTTTAATTCACAATTAGATTATGTTCTGTGTTTTGAACTTCAATTTAGTCCATCAATGTATCTTAAATTTGCTGCAGAGTTTTGTTTGGTGCATGCAACACTCATTTCTGCATAATATATTTCTTTGTTACCTTCGTAACTTATTCACTTTAAATAATCTTAAACTTATTATAACCAAACATTCAACAAATCAACTGAGGAACTATCATTAAAGATTAACTCAGTTCCTTAGTTTTAATTTTAGTTTACAATTGTCCTCATTTGTGTGTTGAACTAATATTAAGTTAACAAATGAATCCTAACTGTTAGAATATGTATATTCTAACACTAACTTTGGAGCAGGATTTTATCTGGTGCATGTAACACACATTTCTGGATAATACACTTATTCCTTATGTTGTGAATCCATTAAATTTAAATATATTTATACTTAAAATCAAACCTTTAACATTCATCGTGTGACATATTTACACTCCTAACCTTTTTTATCAGTAAATATAAAGTAACAATATCCATAACTTAGATTGAGTTATTGAACATAAGATCATTAGCTCAACTTAAATTTAATGTTATCAATTTGATTCAAATTAAAAGCCAATAATAGATTCTTTAGTTAGAGTTTCAAAACAGGAAAAAAACAACGTAGGAAACAAAACATAAATATTAGTTTCATTCTAGCTTATATAAAATTAGTCTGCTATTAAGGTTCATGTTATTCATTTCTCTTCATGTAATATACATGCATAATGAATATCACATCTTCATAACAGGAAACACTGTTTTTATTCAAAATGTATCTTCATATGCATATTTCCTTCTGCTCCGAACATTGATATTTATAACTCTTCTATCATTAAACATATACAGTCAACAAAAATAATTTATAACGAATATATAAAAAGTTATTTTGACGATAAATTAAAAGAAATTTAACTGTCAAATTCTTTGTGGACTATTCAAGTATGAAAGTGATAGTATAACATGTCGTAATTATGAAGAATTGAACACAACCTTTAAAGAAAAAAATTAAGTAAAATTGACGAAAAATCTATCTATATTTTAAGTAAAATCAATGATAAAATCAAATACTGTGAAATTTGAGATATTTCGAGTTGGATATGTATATAACTTTTAGTTTCAGAGTAAGAGTGATTCATAATTTGTAATGTGTAACACCCCAATATCGATCAACCAAGTCGCGAACATGTTTGATCAATATTGAAGCGCTACGGACAAACGAACACTAACTCACCGATACTAAATCCAAAAACCATATAAACTTTCGAATTCTATATAATTAGTAGTCGATTATTATACATAAAATAGAGCCAAGACCATCAGAGTTACGTATCTTATTTATACAAAAGTAATTACACTTAATATGGAAATCAAAAAGGTTCAACATCTGTGCATCAGAACCCGCGAAGCTTAGGTCCATCAACTAACTCAAGATCCTAATCTATACACTTATAGACACCCTTAGTTCTCCTTATCACACAGCGGAAGACTTGATTTGTGGAGAAAGCTAGACACTCGGTTTTCTTCACGAACACTTCGCCAACTTTCCAAGCTTGAACCTGTACCTGAAAAGTATGATAATATACGGATTGAGAATCCCCAACCCATGGATTCTCAGTACGGATAAAGCGTCAAACCTACAGTATTTATTCTAGTAGGACTACGCGAGACATTCCTATTTATCTCTCACTTAGCCGTGTTAAATTAGTTATACTAAAAATCCTAGAACTACAGCTCTACTAGTTATTCATCCTTCCCTCTCATGTCCTATATCACAATCTTCCTACGTCTAGTCACCAAAATCCATCAAAGCAAGCAAACAAACACACAAACATTCATTACAAGCAAGTAACACAAACCAATTAGCAGATAATAGGCAAGTAGGCACACCCAAACAATGTCAATCAAATGCAAATGATGAATGCCTATTCCTGTTGGCTACGGTGAGCTCACCCGGTCTGTTGTAGTAGCCAATCCCGACCGGTCCAGTACTAGCGCCAGACTACCATCGGTTGCACTTCCCCGAGGACCCATCATCCGGCCCCGATCGTTTACGATCTTTCATCACATCAATCTCATAATCATAATAATTGGGTGTTTCTTCCACATCTCATTTGACTAATATCTAGGTTGGTAGCCGGGACGTTGGCAGGAGGCCCCCCTGCCGCTATCGTAAACCGCAACGTTAACCCTTGCCCCACGTGAGAGCAAAGGCCCCACAGAAACTTACTACTCCCGATGGTCCGCTGTTGCCGTAAGCCGAGCTTTAGTCCTTGCCTCGACCCCTCGTAGACCTAGGCTCACGGTATAAATTTTGTAAAACTAGGGTTATACCATACATGAGATGTAATCACTTAAATCTTCATGGGAAATCCTTTGAAACAAGGTTATTGCTTATTAGAATTGATTTTGAAGAGGAAGAATCGACTCTGAGGGCTTTTCGAACGTTAAATTCAAAATTTGGTCACTAGCGAATCGATTCAGGAGCTAGTCGACTCGACTCGATTCCAGTTAATCCACTATATTTTGAAGGCAGAGTCGACTCGGGGTCTTATTGAATCGATTCAAGAGGTCATTTTTAAAATCCTTTAGTCACTATGAGAATACGAATCGATTCGACACTACGCCGACTCGACTCGGCTGAAAGTTAAATAATTTTCTTTAAGGTTCACAAGAATAGAGTCGATTCCAATTGGCTACGAATCGATTTAAGATGACGAGTTTTGGTCCCTGGGCAAATACGAATCGATTCACATTCCATGCAAATCGACTCGGTACTCTTAAAATTTATAAGTTCGTTACTAAAAGGCCGAGCGAATCGACTCGGCTACTGCCTGAATCGATTTGCTGCAGCTTAATCGTGCATTTCTAAAAATCAGCTTTGAAAACCAATTTTGCTCCCAAGATCAAAACCCATTCTTTCAAAAATCACATTTCCTTTAAATTATTGCCTCTTCTAAAATCCCTCATTTTGAAAATCATTGCACGCACAAAACCTCCACAAACCATTCCACTTTGATAATCCCCTTGCAAACCCAACTCTCTTACATTCTTGCCACACGAGCCTCAATTCTCATGCAATTCTCATCTCATGTATAACCCTTAATTTTCAAAACATTGTTTGCACAAGACCACAATCACAACAAATCATACTCATGCATATTCCTATACATTTTATCATCAATCACACATATAGTCACATAGCACATCCAAAACGATTCTCTCCTATCGTATTCATCAAGTTCATTCATCCCTATAGTGTTATTCTAGGTCCAACTAACCTAGGCAATCATACTAGCTTAAATAATGTAAGCTTGAATCCAAATCCGTACCTGGAAGCCAAGCTCAATGTATTCACGCGATTTCCTTCGCGCCATCGAGCATCCAAGCACAACTAGCCATTGCTCTCGTTCTTAATCACTTACTCCAATCCTTCCATTCCCCAACCACTATCATCTACCATACACAAATTAAACACACAACAACAAGCAACACTTAATCACCACACAATCTCTAACTAAACCAAGGACTAGGGTTGGAAACGTCTCACCGGAAATATCTCCGCTCATGGGCTTCGATTATCACGCTTACAAGTATGCAAAATCATCACCTAGATCATAAAACTCGGAAACATGCATGGGGATTAAGCCAATTTCGAGCAGAAACTTGGGTAGAGAAAATGAGATAGAGGAAGGCTTACCCACACATTGAATGTTAAATGGATGTAAAGAGGGTAATGAGAGTTTCACGTAGCCGTAAACCGTGCATCAATCGGAGCTCTGGATAAAAAGTTATCGCGATCGGAAGTTGGTGTGGGTGGTGTGAGAATTGATTGGAATCAATTCTTTGAATCAATTCTCAGCGATCTCCCTCTCACTCTAACGTGAATGAAGAGGAGGAATGAGCTGAAGTTGTGTTGCTCCCCTATTTATACTCATTAACGAGTGGCACATTTGTAATTTCGCGGTTTGGTCCGTTTCGGGCCAAACTTTTAGCGAAGGTGTTCGGATTTGTGTCCGAGATGTTATTAATTTTATTAACGTGCGGCTTATCCGATCCTAATCGTACTTTGAAGTACTCAATTTTAGTCGTTGCGAACTTAGTTGAAAATGCGGCCATGCGGGGCTCACATAGTGAATATAAAATGAGCAATTATATTTGTTAAGTAATCATTCCTTCAAAGAATATAATAATTTTATTTAAAATGACATTAAAATTTCATAAAAAAAAATTAGGTGAAAAGGTTAAGGGTAATTATGAGAATTATGTATAGTGAATGAAAAACCTAAGCTACCTTATCTATCATTTTATTCAACTTATTATACAAATTTTAAAAAATATGATAAAGATATAGTAACCTAAAAAAACATAAATAAAACGATAATTAAAAATGTAAAGTAAGAAGAATGCAAAGTTATAAACAAATAAGAAGTTAAACTATCACCTATTAAAAATAATATTAACATGTAGTGAAATGTATAACAACCTAAAAAGAAAGACAAAAAATTTAAAATAGGTAGTCAACATAAATTTATATATTATCGATATTTAAAATAACTATCTATTGACACAAAAATTAATATGTATTATTTACTAACTAATTCTTTTATATCTTGGAAATATATATTTTGGATGACCATAGATAAACACTACAACTACATCTTCAATGTGTTTGGGCTTACAAGGCCATGGAAAAAAATATGTTTTTCACCAACATAACCAGACTAATAGTTTTTTTTATTGGACACAACCAGCTTAACACTTAAATAAAACAAATTTGCCTATACCACAAAACCAGAATCATAATAACAAGAAAGGTTACAAAAAAAACCAATTCAAATTAACTATCATCAATATAAAAAGTGAAACCTCTCCTTTCGGCCCAGACCAAAAAAAATTAATAAGAGAAACTTCCCCTTTCATCGACCAAAAAAAAAAGAAACGTCCCCTTTCTAGAAATTGATGAACCATACGTTATTGAGTTTGGCTTTTCCGTACTTCACTCCAAGGACGCTGTCGCTTTCTTACCCTTTCTTCCACCATGCGAAAATGGAAGGAGAAGCTCAAGTCAACGCTGACAGAACTAAGAAATCCGGGTACGTTCTTCTCCCTTTCTCCATATCTCCATACTACATGAAAGAAAACACATTCATACATAACTCTATTCTTCTTTAGGAACGAATTTTCATTGTTAGGGTTTTTTATTCCTAACAATCCACCTTTGCAACTGCTCTTATAATCACTGTTGAATAAAATATTGTGCATCGTCTCACCAAAAGAACCTAATGATTTCTTTTTTCGATTACCTATTTTAACCTATTTTAATTGACTATGCTTGACCGATTTCAATTTTAGGAGGTTTTTATCCACCAAGCCTTACTGGTCAAAAGACAGTAAAAAAGAGATTTTCCGTGTGAAACTTACAAAACATCAGGTTAGGTCTTCTTCAATGTAAACTATCAGTTACAAATATATTACCTACAACGCTGTTTATTTTACCCTATTTAGTAACCTTACCTTCATCCCTACTTACAGTTAGTTGTACCTTTTAAATTTTTTATGCAGACTAAACAAAAAAAATGGAAGTTAGAGTATTATATAGTTGATGATCTTCTGAATCACAACAACAACATTATCTGGATTATAGATAGTAGAAATAACTGTCACAAGTTTACTCTGAAGAAAAATGGGGAGAAACGGTATGTCTCAGCTGAAGACTTAAACATGCTAAAACAGCTCTATCCTACTATCAAAGTAGAATTCTAACTGGAGTTACGGTATATTAACTGGGGATTATTTTATGGAATTGTTTGGAACGAACAATTCAATGAAGTTGCACCTCGTGTTGTTAAGTCGCTATATGTTAAACACATACTGCCAAGCTGGATTCTCAACTTAATCTCTGAGGATTTCTAGTTGTGCTACTTAGAAGGTCATGAAGTTGCTGATTCTAGAGTTACATCTACATCAAACAAAACTCCCTCAACTCTAAAAAGGAGGTATTAGTGATAAAACTGAATATATTTCTATTCAATTTATCTTCACATATTAACTTGCTCACATTGTTTCTTTCCAATTATACAGAAACCTAGATTCAACTTCAGCATTAACTTCAAAGAAGCGTCAAACTCCAAACAAGGAAACTGCCACTAGGTACATATACATGTCCATAACATCAATTTTTACCTAAATACGTTATTAGTTATCATTCTATTTATAAATATATTAAAACTACCTTACCCTAAATTTTTTATACTTTCCTCCATCTTTTGAATTCTGAGATTCTGAACAAAACTATATGCAACCAATTAATTAAACTTTACTCTTATAGATGAATATTATACTAGCTTATTGTCTTTGTCACATTAGGACTTCAGAAGTAATGACCATTTCAAAAACTTTGACTTTGTCTGATGCTCAAACAACAAGATTAGTAAGTATTCTACACTAAACAGCTTGCAAATATAATTCATTCACACTAAATGTAAAATATGATTTTCTCTTTTATATTTACTGTCAACTTCATTACAATATATGCCAGCAGAATTCACACACACAATGGCAAAAGCAGGAGTGAACACCACTTGGCATGTCATTGGTCCACCAGTTGATAAAGTGGTTAAAGATTTCAGGTTCAAATTACTCCCCAGTGGTGGCAGAGAGAGTGAGCTCAAAATTGGTGGACAATGGCGAAAATTCTGTGAAATTTATCATGTCAAAGAGGGAAACTCCATTACAATGAATATCAAGTCAATAGAGGAGAAAACAATGGATATCACAATCACATGATAATTCCATGTTATTTGCAAACAACACTACTGGTCCGAAGCTCTTATTTGCTCTTTTGTTGTTTTTTGCAATGTTAAAGTACCATGATCAAACGTTTATGTTAGAACAGCTGTCTTTTATGCATAAGTTGTAATTTTGTGATGCTTGCTACTTTATATCATACCCTATGTATAACGCTTTAATTAAGTTGTTACTCTATACTTACATATTCAAATCATCTCAACCATAGCTATAGTCAACCATATAGAAACTAAACTCATCTCCTCTAACTTTCCACACTATCAAACACATAGAAAAGAAATACTAATTATCTATGAATTTAACTGTTTACAATTTATCGTTAGTTTTTTGGTTAAATATAAAAGCGCGGGCCGATTCTAGTTAATAATTAATGTTTGACTGCTACAGCGGCTTAAAAAAGACTAATGGGTTAGTATTATAGTTCTTTGGGCTCTTCTTTCTTTAGAGTCAGAATTATTCAAAAATTGACCATAGCCCGCGAAGCCCATCTTGCAAAACAATTTTTAACCAAGCCATTAATATTAAGTACTATTAATTATTCATTAATTACTCCTAGAAGCCACTTACATGAAATGACCAGTTCTAAAAAGTGTTGCTGGTGACAAGAAAAGCGTGCAACTTTTGGAGTTCAGATTCTTTGTCTCCATCCAGGTGTCCATTATAGTGGTTATATTATACACATAAGATCCACATGTTTAGATGTTTCATGTAATCCACACCAGAGACTCTCCCTTAATTTTTTCTCTAAAATTAATCTAACAAAATAAAATTTATTGGCTAATTTGATGATTAAAATTAGTTGAAAACTAAAACATCTTATAAAAAAAATTTAGAGACTTATTTCAGATATTACTCCTTATTAAAATTATGGAAAACAACATTCCTTTGTTCTTTTACAATAAAATGGTAAAGGATGAAAATAAAAACAACACTTGTTAGGGTTTTCACTTATATGTTTTCTAAACAAGAACTTCTATTTTTTTAAAACATGAGACAATTCGCCTTAGACTAATTATTTGTATTTTTTTTAAAAAAAGTTGAATTATGATAATTGAAGTTAGTTTAATTTGTTTTGGGAAATAATATTTCTTTATTTTATATTAGAAATTTTTTTTATTAATTTAACTTGCAACTAGAGTAAAAAAATTTTTTTTTTGTATACATCTATTTTGTCCAACCAAATTATTTATTCTATCTTAAATAGAAGACTATTTTGAAGTCAAATATAAGTTTGTTTTGGTGCTATTTTTTGTTATTTGACATCAAAATAGTATTTTATTGAGCATATAAATAAATAATATAGTTAAACTTGACCAAAATAGTGTATAAATAATATTACCAAGAAAAAAAACTTGCGAAGAAAGAGTTATGACTAAAATAAGTCATTAGTGTATAATATATATTAAAATACAAAATATACACTAAAAATGAATTAAACTACACATGTGTTTTATATTTCAATATGTATTATATATGGTGATTGATTTTAGTGGCTGATTTTGATGTTTGAAGTACGTTAGAGGAGCACAACCGTTTGAAGTACGGCAAAGGAGTTAAATCATGCTTACACAATTTTTTTGAATGAACTATGAATGCTTGGCTTGAACATTAGTTTAGATTTAAGGTGCCTTATACTATGGAAATGTTTTCAAGTAGCGAGGTTCTATGATGAATTTAGTTTGAGTGAATCAAGGTGGCACATATTTGACTATCCAATGTTAATATGACATTTGGCAAAGGGTTAAGAACAACATATTGGGAAAGCCACGCTCTTTTCTTCACGCGCTGCCAATCAAAATTTCTTGCTGTGTTCTACGCGCTGCCGTAGTTGCAAGAGACCATTGTCACTGTCGAGTTGTGAGCACATCATCCGCGACCGCCCAACTCATTGCACCATCAAAAGGTAAAAGAGGGGCAGCCACCGCCACTCACCATAAGGCTGCCCGCAAACGTGCCTCCATGAATGACATACTCCACCACTGCATGTGCCTTCAGTGCAGAGGACCATCATCACTGAGGTAACGTCTCCTCTGCGTGCTGGATTGCTAAAGCCGCTGCAAGCCACGCCGCCGGCTTTGACGCCAACCGGAAAGACCATCGTCACCCCAGAGTCCCTACCACGATTCGGAGGGTCACCGGTCATTGTTGTTTCCGACCATGCTGCCTCCAATCGTGCCGGCATGACGACAGAAGAGCATTGCTGCTGCCGTGACTAAAAGAGAAGAGGAAGGGTTGAAGGGGAGGTGGCGCTTGCTGGTTCCCTGCAAACGCAGAGAAGAAGTCATAACCTTTTTCTCTTTCAACATTTTTTTAAATTTTGCCACATGTCATACAAACAATGGCTGGTCAAATATTAGCCACATTTAGCCACTCTAAGTATGGCCATGGTAGAACTTCTCTTTTAAGTATATCGGTGTAATTTGTAACCGTTGATATATATATATATATATCAACAATGCTACACATACACCAATTTTATCAACCGAGTCCCAATCAAGTTTTTTTTTTTCACTCTCATCTGCCGCGTGCGTGGAACACATAATTCTTAACTCCCAAAATTTGAAAACACGCACTTTTTCTTCACAGTTTCTCTGAAACTCCTCATTTTCTTCTTCCCCCTTCTCCTTTTTGCTGCTACGTTGCCATCACTGTTGGCGCCGCTGCCGTCGTTGTCGTCGCTGTCGTCGCCATAGTTGTTGCCGCCATCATCATCGTCACTTCTTCTTCCTCTTCCATTTTCTCTTCTTCCTCCTCCGTTGTTGTTGTTGGTGTTGTTGTTGTTGTTACTGTTGTTGCTGTTGTCGCCATTGATGAGTTTCTTCTTTTTCTTCTACATCCTGAAACTGAACTGGATTTTCAAGAAAAAATGAAGCGGATTTTCATGAAAAACTGAACTGAATTTCGAAAAAAACGAAATGAATTTTCATTAAAAAATAGAACTATTCTTCCTCTTCTGTTTTCTCTTATTCTTCCTCTTCTTCCACTGTTACATTGTTATTTTCGTTGTCATTGTTGTTGTTATTGTTGTCGTCGTTGATGATCTTCTTCTTCTACTTCCTGAAACTGAACGGGATTTTCAAGAAAAACTGAAGCGGATTTTTATGAAAAACTGAATCGAATTTTGAAAAACACGAAGTGGATTTTCATTAAAAATCAGAACCGGATTTTCAAGAAAAATTGAAGCGAATTTTCATGAAAAAACTGAACCGGATTTTCATGAAAATCAGAAGCACGCCTAAGTGGATTTTCATTAAAAAACCGAACCGGATTTTCAAGAAAAATTGAAGCGAATTTTCAAGAAAAATTAAACCGAATTTTCATAAAAATTAGAAGCACGCCTAGGCGCCCTTCTTCACCATCATTTTTTGCCACTCAAATGTATTCAAAATGTACTCTAACGACTAAAAGAAACTAGGAATGAATTGAATGTTTCCGCAATCAAAATGGACGAATATTGATAAGTTTAATGAGGAGATGAAACACAACAAAAATAAAAAAGATAAAGAAGTGTGTTTGAGAAGGTCGCACTCGAAGTGAGAGAAAACCTTATTTTAAAAATTAAATTAGCGCATATGTGAGAGGAATTTAGTTGGGTAAAATACTTGGTTGGGTAGATTTATTTTTTATATATATGCTAGACGTATTTTATATATATATATATATACTTGAAAACTTTTGTTTTGTGTTTTTTAATTTTTTGGGACCCGCATGCATCAGCAAAGATGTAAGATAGCGTTGTATTGGATTGGCTAATGAAAGAAGTGAGGCAAGGCTTGGATGGAGTGGCTTAAAAATGCTTTGATTTTTTATCTTCAAATATGAACTCACAAGCAATAATACGAAAAAAAAAATCAAAAAATTAAAATAATGAAAAAAAATTAGGGCAAGTACGTTAATGGAGGTAGGCTGCTAAAAAAAAAACAATGGGTAAAAGGAAAAATTTTTTGGGCTTTTTTATTCAAATAAGCATAAAAAAAAATAATAGTGATAGAGAGAGTCTTAACTCATAAATTTAATTATCCTTCTAATACTTAAAATGGTAAAGAATTCAAATATTAATATTATTTTTTAAAAACATTAAAAATGTAAAAGAGGTAAAAAAATTTTTTATTTAGAATTATGAGAATAATTAAACTTATGAATTAGTACTTCAAATCATTTTCCAAACAAAATTATTTCCCAAAATACGCATCTGCTAAATTAATTAGGTAAATACGCATCCAACTCCTTCCTGACTTCGGCAAAATGGGCTTTGCTACCATTTCCTCCTAAGCTTGGGAGAAATGGCCATTTCATGGGGCAGGGGCAAAATGGCAAATGGTACACAAAAAATGTACCCATTTCTCCTATGACAACATAATATATAGTGAGATATATTTAAAAAAAATCTTCCTAGCGCAAATTAGTAATAATATATACCAGCATAACAATAATAAACTTAAACAAAAAAAAAACAATAATAAAGTTGAGAAAAAAAATAACAAATTAATTATAAAATTATTAATAAACTTAATATTAACGATAAGGATTATACTAGGTGTACTATGAATGTATAATACATATTAAAATACAAAATACACACTAAATATTAATGAATTTGTATTTTATATTTCAATATATTATACACTAGTGGTTGAATTTTATGTACAAATGAAATTGTTATATTGGTAATAATACAACTCAATAAAAAACGTTGCGACTAGATATCCTGGAAACTCTTCCATAATTCATCCATCTATTACAAAATTTTAAATATAAAATTATAACAAACACATATAGATTTGATATCTTTTAATTTTTCTTTAGTATTTAAAATAAAGAATTAAAATTTTTAAAAATCAACTATTTCAAATAAAATTCAAAATTTTAAAACTAAATTTTTAAAAATTAATATTTAACCAACTTACAAATTTATATGTGTGTTATTATATTAATATAAATATGTTATTAATAATTTTTGTATAAAAAATTACTCCCCCACTGAACAATAATTTCACAATTTACCCTAAAAAAATTTAGGGAACAAAAAGAAATACCTACTTTAAGATTTAAAAAAGTTAAATGAACTCACATAGCTCACATTCAGTCACATAACACTTATAAAATAATTAAAAAAAAGGAAACCACACTCACATAGCTCACATTCACATTCTACCCATTTACCTCCCAACCAAATCAATGCATGTGATATATACGTACGGACCTGCAATCTTTTTCTTTTGAGCCATCTTAATGCATTCGCCTAGCCAGAAAGGAATTGGCCAACTCGCTTGTGCCTCCCCTGAAGTCCAATTCACCTAAGCCAGGAACGACATGACAATCTCCTTGTGGGTTCTGCGATGGCAGCCTTTTGACATTATCATTTCGCCGACGGCTTGGGCGAGGTATCCACTAAACCCATTTCGCCCCGGCTAGAGCAATATGGTGCTGCGTAAATTGAAAATTATTTTAAGTGCTGCACATTTTGGGAATAAATATAATTTTCCTGCACATTTGAAGAAAAAAGCCCTCAATTTGACCATAATAAATTGTAAAATATTTAAATTACATAATATCATTTGTTTTCTTCCTCTTGTATCCATATAATAATTAGGAAAAGTATATGAAACGACCTTCACATAAGAGTTAATGGGAGCCAATGAGAAATTATGAATGATAATTTTTATATTATGTGGATAATAACTTTTTTAATTTTAGATGTTTACTTATTCATTGATTTCCTAATTGGCTCTCTAATATTAATTCTGTAGTATTACTCTAATAATTAATGTTAGTCCATACTTATTAATGAATCATCTGTCTTATTATCAAAGTAATTTTAAATACCGGGTTACCTCAAAACAAATTTGTTTGTTTAAGTGTACATTTAAACAAACAAGTTATAAAATCTTCATTGTATACTTAACATTACTCTATACGAATTGTGAAAAAAATATTACTCTTCTATATGAGAGATGATTATCATTTTTTAATGGAAGAATGGACAAATATACACACGAATTATTACACGGTGGATAAAAATATACATGAATTATTTTAATGACCTAAATGTACACATGAATTTTTAATGACCCAAATGTACACATGAAATATTCTAATAAGGGACAAAAATGCACATGAATTTTTTACACTCATGTATACTTTTGTCTAACAATAGAATATTTTATGTGTACATTTGGGTCATTAAAAAATTCATGTGTACATTGGGTTATTAAAAAATTCTTGTGTATTTTTGTCCACCGTATCATAATTCATGTGTACATTTGTCCCTTCTTCTTTTTTTATTTATGTTCTGGGAAAGAATTTAACTGAAATAAAACGTTTTAATCTAAAACGTTTGTAAGTATATTAGAGAGAATATCCAAACATTATTTAAAGCATTTTATTTTTAATGAATAAGCTTAAATTGATTATTATAGTATTGATTTCCTAACATAATTGATGTTAAGATATTAATAACGAGTATATTATTTTTTTATAATAAATGATTTGGTATTTAACTTTTATAAATAATAATTTATTTTTGGAACATCTATATATACAATAATGAGTAATATTTTAGAAGAAAAAAATTGTCCACCACCAAACTTTTCCAACCTACTATAGGCTATTAGGTTTTTTTATTGAAATGCGCATGTAAAATAGATTATTTTCCAAAATAGGCCACTGTTGTCCATGAAATGTTAAATTTTATGATCTTCTTTTGTCCTCATATGATTTATGCTTCTTGTCCCAACCAACAAAACGCAAAAATCATTATCATTATTGCTATGCACTTTGTATGTTGTATGATAACCAGAGAAATACACAAACTATCAAAATGGTCAGTCCAATTCGCCTATGCACCACAGGAGAAATGGGTTATTGATAAATCTCATTTTAATGGTTTATTTTGTGCTATAAATAAGCAAATTATCAAACCAAACTTACTTAAATACTTGCAAATTGAGTGCATTTATGAATTATTGTTCCTTAGGGTTTAAAAAGTGAATACATGCATTTTTTGCCATAATTTGCTATATATTTACTTACTTACTAAATTTCTATTCCATTCGATACCTTGATGTATTTTTTCGAGTATTTCAGGCCTAGATAGGTTAGAATTGGATTGGAAGTGGCCAAAGAATGCAAAA
The DNA here is from genome assembly GCA_036250425.1 of Stylosanthes scabra. Lineage (NCBI taxonomy): Eukaryota > Viridiplantae > Streptophyta > Magnoliopsida > Fabales > Fabaceae > Stylosanthes > Stylosanthes scabra. The sequence goes on along the minus strand of JASCZI010030363.1, from coordinate 73,254 downwards.
GGAGCAAAAATGAAAAGATGAGAAAGGGAGCTATAGTCATTGTATTGGAGCAAAATTGGACTCTTTGGAAAGAAGAATTCAATGCCTACAACTCTCATGTTGAACACTTCGTCAGGTTCTAAGTAATTCTATGAGATATTCGCGTCCAAAGATCAGTGTTCAAAATTCTCTTAATGTTGTCAATCCTGACCTCTTGTCACTAAATTGGGCATAACTTGAGCGACAGAGGTCCAAATGACTTGGTTCTAATGCCATTGGAAAGCTAACATCCAGAGCTTCGCAACAATATATAATAGTTCTATATGCATACGCACACAAGCTGGAGTGATGCGTAAGTCGCGTTTTTTCACCTATGAGTACGCACAACAAACAGGTGCGTACGCGCAGGTGCGTGGACAGCAAGCAAAATGAAGGCTAAAAAGGAAATTTCAAGGCAAGTTGAGGCCTATAAATAGGAGGGATGTTACCTCATTCACTACACCCGTTCTTGAGCCCCTTTTTGGGTGATCATGAGTCTTGAATAATTTTTTAGAGTTTTTAGGGGAACTTATGTTCTCCCATGTTCTCTCTTAGTTTAATTATTTTAGTTCTTAAGATTTCCATTTTCTTGTAGCCACACTAGCCGAACATTTTACTGTTTTTCTTGTCTGTTTATTATACTATTACTCTGTTGATTTTAATCTCAATTTTAATCATTTTAGTGCCGTTACTCTGTCCGTTTATTATCTGCAATTTTACAATTATGTCTTGCTGTTATGCTGCCCGTTTATTTTCTGCAATTAAGATTTTCGTTAGTAGCGAGTAGTGACCATAGTGTTTTGGCTATGGGTTGAAATGTGCGGATGACCTTAGTTACCGATCCTGATGCCCGTAATCCTTTCGGACTCCCGGACTCTCACCGGCAAGTGCACCGGATCGTATCAAGTAACAAGAAATGAGTAGACTATCGTTTCCCACGGAGATTAACAGACTAATCAATATTGATCAATTAATTTCTCTAATTAGACTTAATAAAATAGTGTGACACCCCAAAACCGATCAACCAAGTCGCGAACAGGTTTGATCAATTTTGAAGCGCTACGGGCAGACGATAACACGCAATTACTAAATCCGGACACCTCACACGTATCCGAACCGTATACAAATTTATAACCCTTTTATTCATATAAAATAGAGCCGTGACAGACGGAATTACAACAACTGTACATATTAAAATAGTTGTACATAATACATATGGTTCGATTACATACAGCTGAACCTGCGAAGCTTAGGTCCATTACACAACCCAACCTCTACATCTTACACAGATCTACTTCCTAGTTCTCCATATCACACAGCGGAAGACTTGGACTCTTGGAGAGAAACTAGACACCCGACATTCTTCTCGGATACTTCGCCAACCTTCCAAGCTCGAACCTGTACCTGAAAAGTCTGATAATGTACGGAGTGAGAATCCCCAACCCATGGATTCTCAGTACGGATAAAGCGTCAAACCTACATTACTTATGCTAGCAGAACTACGCGAGGCATTCCTGTTTATCTCTCTTTTAGTCATGTCCTTTAGTCATACCTAGGGTCCTAGCCGTAAGGATCTACCAGTTATTCATCCTTCCCTCTCGTTCCTAGACTACACATCTCTTACTTCTAATCACCAACAGTCATCAAGCAAACAAACAGCATACAGACATTCGTCACACACAACAATCACAAAACAAGTAGAAATTACTAAGCAAGTAGGCACACCCAAGCAATGTCAAGCAAATGCATATGATAAATGCCTAAATCCTACAAGCTACGGTGAGCTCACCCGGTCGGTCATCATAGCCAACCCGACCGATCCAGAACTAGCACTGGATAACCATCGTTCGTACTTCCCCGGAGGACCATTCTTCTCGGCCCCGATCATTTATGATCTTTTATCTCATCAATACTCATATGGGGGTTCCCTTCTCTTTTTCATGACTAATACCTAGTTTGGTAGCCGGGTCCTGAGCATAAAGCCCCCCTTAGCCACCGTGAGCCGCGACGTTAGTCTTTGTCCCACGTGGAAACAAAAACCCCACAGTCACTCACTACTCCCGATGGTCCGCTATTGCCGTAAGCCGAGTCGTTAGCCTTTCCGGCCCCTCCAGATGCCTAGGCTCACGGTTCTTAGTTCGCAAAACAAGGGTATTGAACATACATGAGATGTAACCGCCTCTATCACCATCATTCAACCTTTGAAACCTTTGGAAAACCATGTTCATTCTTTTCAGAATCGATTCAGAAGAGGGAGAATCGATTCTGAGGGCATTTTAATCGTTAATTTTGAAAACAGGGTACGAACGAATCGATTCAGTGACCAATCGAATCGACTCGATCCTAGGCTGTTCATGAAATTTTAAACGTGGAGTCGACTCGAGCCCTGTCGAATCGATTCAAGAGGCAATTTTTGAAAATCCTTTAGCCTCTACCAAAATACGAATCGATTCGGCACGCCCTTGAGTCGACTCGATTGAGAGTTTAACAATTTGGTTTAAGGCCACGAGATTAGAGTCGATTCCAAGAAATCACGAATCGATTTGAGTTGGGGAGTTTTGGCCTCTGTGCACAAACGAATCGATTCACCCTACAGGTGAGTCGACTCGATACTCACAAAATTCTTAAACACGTTCCAAAAGGCTCAGTGAATCGACTCGGATACCCTCTGAATCGATTCACCGCAGCTAAAATGTGAGTTTTCCTTAAAATTGAGTTCAAACCAAGTCTAGCACAAAGAACCATAACTCACCTCTTTAGAAATCATTTCTTAAAAACCCTTGCCTCTTCAAAAATCCCTTATATCAC
>JASCZI010030363.1:52990-70418 GCA_036250425.1 Stylosanthes scabra | reverse complement strand
TCGAAATCTCTCTACCAATTCAATCATCTCATCATCTTTATTCTCATTCCATCGCCCCTCGGGCCCAATCTACCCATCCGGTTCCCATCTCATGTAAACCCTCAAGTTAGAGAAACAATGATAGGCGCGAGGCCTCAATCACAACCAACATACGCATACTTTGACTATCATACACTCATCATCATCAAACACATATTCACATAGCACATACAATCAATATTCTTCCTATCATATTACTCAATTTATCCATTCCTATTTCAGTTTAGCTAGGTCCAACTAACCTAGGTAATTACACTAGAATAAATAGTGTAGTCTTGAATCTAAACCCGTACCTAGACGCCAAGCTCAATGCTAGCACGCGACTTCCTCCGCGCCATCGAGCGTCCAAGCACCAATCTACCGCTACCCACTCCAAATTGGGTCATCTCCACCACCATTTCTCCGATACTTGACATCTACAACGTTCACACATGTACAAACAACCAACATACAACTCAATTACTATGAATTTCTAATCAAAACAAGGAATTCGGGTTGGATACGTCTCACTGGGAATGTCTTAGCTCGTTAGCTTCGACTACCATGCTCGTTAGCACGCAAGATTAACGCCTAAGTCAAGAAACTCGAAGACATGCAATTGAGTAATTAGCCAAATTCGAGCAGAAACTTAGAGTGAAGAATCGAGATGTCTGGAGGCTTACCCATGTTGTGCATGTATGATAGATGGAAAGAGGGTGACAAGAGCTTCGCGTAGTTGCAAACCGCGCGTCAATCGGAGCTCTGGATCAAAAGTTATCGCGACCGAAAGTTGACGTGAATAGTGAAAGAATTGATTCGGAGCAACTCTCGAATCAATTCTTGCTCAGCTCTCTCTCACTCTTCTCGGCAATAAAAGGGAAAAATGGCTGAACTTTGTGTTGGCCTCCCTTATATAGCCACTAACGAGTGGCAGTTCCGTAATTTCGCGGTTTGGTCCGGTTCGGGCCAAACTTTTAGCGAAGGTGTTCGGGTTTGCACTCAAAATACCATCTACTTCATTGCCGCGTGTTCATGTCCCTTACTGATTGTACTCTGGAGTACCCAATTTATCTCATACGGTCGTGGTCAAAAATCATGGGGCTCACAAATAGTGAAAGATCAAGTATGTCTAAACTAATCCTAATAAAATCAAAACAAATAAAAATCAATTCTAATCAAATCTAATATTATCCTAATCTTATCTAATCACTAAAAATCATAAAAAATAAATCAAATCCTAATTAAATCACTAAATTGAGAATCTGGACAGCAAGTAACAAATTGAGAAAATATCAATAATAATGAGAAACAAGCCAAGGAACAAGAGATGTTCACCGAAATACAATCCTAATTCAAATAACCAAGTTACTTTACATGCAAGCAATCATCAATTCACAAGAACCCTAATTAACTAAACCTTAATCTCTTAGTGATTCAGTTTCTCTAATCCTAATTAATTATTAATCTCTTAATTAATCAAATAGGAAAAATAGGTGAAGAACAAATCTGATTCAATTATGTAAATCACAAAAGAATTAATTAGTTATCTCTAATCTAATAAACCGTAATTGGAATTCACATACAATAACATAATCAATCAACTAATTATCTCTAATTTACTGATTAATTATGAAGTTCAATTACCTAAACATAAACAATTTCAATATCTTCTCAGATTAATAAAATTGTAGGTTAGAAGCTTGATTACCTCTCGGTCAAGCCAAGTTTCATAAAAAATTGAAACAGAGGAATTGAACCTTGAATGAGAAAGCTTGCAATTGAAAGAAACTTGAAATCAAATCATGGATCCATGCTTGGGATGAACAGAGCTCTCATCCCTGAGCTTGAAGGAGAATTAGTTACTCATGGCAGTGAAGGAACAAAACGTGACTGAAGAAGAATTCATGAAGCTAAATAAATCCTAATCCTAATTGTAAACGTGAAAACAGAGAAGAAGATAATTGAAGTCTCCAACTAAAAATTAGAAGAGGCAAAACGTCCCTATGATGCCTAAACACTAACCTATTTATAATGATAGCTAAACCTAATTAGGGTTACAACATTTGATCCCATATAAAACTCTGCAGACTTGGGCCTTGAGATGCTTGAGGAGAAGTCACGCTGGATCCATGCTGTGGCATGATCCAGGCGTGACTTGGGCTGCTTCCTCACGCTGGGTTCACGCCCCAGCGTGGCCTTGGCATGGTTTGGGCCTCCTTTTCACGCTGGACTCACGCTATAGCGTGGTCCAGGCGCGGTCTTGAGCTTCATGTGCCACGCCTAGGCGTGGTGTTGGCGCGGTCATGGCATGGTTGATATCCTGGATCACGCCTGGCCCATGCTGTGGCGTGATCTAGGCGTGGTCTGGTGCTTGGATCACGCCTGATCCAAGTCATGGCGTGGCCTAGGCGTGGTTCAGTGTTTTCCAAGCTCTGTTTCTCTATTTTCTTCTTCTTCCTCTGTTTCTTTTGCTCCTAACTTTTTTTCTCTGTTAATTCCTGTAAAATATAACAAAACACTCAAGATAGTAAATGATTATAAATTAAGTATATTTACTTGAGTATTAACCTAAATTACCATTAAAAGCATATGAAATTAGGCTTAAAACCATAAATGATACACACGCATCAGATCCCTAAGGGTAACAGATGGGAGGAACGAAATTAATCTTGATACCGTTAACACTACGTCCCTACCAACAAGGGTGGGGACCTTACGATACAGACTCAATTTGGTGCCCGATGAGGAGGTTTTTGATGATAAATCTCATATTTAAAAGGATGCCATCATCAATACTTTTTCATATATTTGCTAGTGAATGACCATGTTTTCTATCTTTTGCTAGAAAATGCTCATAAGTGATTATATGTTAAATTAGCCTTCAAAATGCATATAAATTGCTAAATCTTCTCCCCCTTGGTGCAATGATATCTTTGCTAGTATATTTCAGATTTATAGGGATTGAGAAAAGCATGAGAAAGGCTAAGAAGAACATTGGAAGCAAGAATGATTTAGAGAAAGCATGCAAAAGCGTAGATTTCACAAAGAAGAAAGAATGTGAAGCGGAGAAATGGAGCTATAGTTAACGGATTGGAGCAAACTGGGGCTCTTTGGAAAGATGAATTCAATATCTACAACTTTCGTGTTGAAGATTCTTCCAGTTCTACGTGATTCTATGACGAATTTGCATCAAAAGATCGGTGCTTAGAATTCTCCTAATGCTGGCAATCTTGACCTTCTGTCACTAATTTGATCATAACTTGAGCTACAGAGGTCCAAACGACTTGGTTCTAATGCCATTGGAAATCTAACATCCAGAGCTTCACAACAGTGTATAATAGTCCATATAAAAGTCTGCGTTGACCACGCGGCCGCGCGCCCCAAATGACGCGGCCGCGCCACCCTTTGCTTAAGGACGAAGTCTGCGTTGAGGGCGTGGGGGCGCTCTAGACATGGCGCGGCTGCGCCATTGTGTGATCTGCACTCAAAATTGAAGATTAAAAAGGGAATTTCAAGCCAAGATGATGCCTATAAATAGGGGGATGCTACCACAACTCATTAGCACCATTTTTGACACCATTTTTGGGTGCTCATTAGCTAAGAATAGTTTTAGGGAGTTTTTGGGAGAATTTCCATTTCTCTCATTTTCTCTTAGTTTATTTCTTTTGTTCATCATCTTCTAGGATCAGCATCACCAACCAAACTCTTATTTTACTACTTGTTTTGTGTTTGATTTGTGGATACTTTACTCTTTTGTTAATGAATCTCTAGTTTCTTCATCTTATTTCTCATCTTTATAGATTTCTTAATTGTTAATTTTATGTTCTAGCTTTATTTTATTTTATGATCTATTGTTCTTTTATGCTTCTAGTAGTTGTAGTTGTTGATTATCTTGCCTTTCTACTCTCTTAATCATCTTGCTTGTTTAATTTCATAGTTGTAATCATGCCTTTACTTCATGCTCACCAAGTGTTTGATAAAATGCTTAGTTTAGTTTTAGAGTAGTGTTCTTCTGCTTTGGTCATGGGTTGAGGTGTGGATGATCTTAGCCACTAATCCCTAAGGACAATGATGGAGTAAACCTTGGACTAAAACTGTTCCGTTAATGCTAGGCTTCCGCTAGTGTAAATGGGTCCTTAATGAGGTGAACTTGAAGGATTTATTCAAGTTCCAAGGACCTAGGACCATCACACTAGGAGAGTTGTCTAGGACTTACGGGACGGGGTTAATTCCACCCACTCGACCTCTTGACAGAGGGTGGCTTCGTGGTTTACGTGACAACCATTCATAATTGGGATTAGTGGTGTTCATAGGGACACACAATACCTCGATCCAAGACCAAGCACTCTTTAATATCAGTTTTCTCTAATCTCTCTCTTGATCTCTGTTTTCAACACATACACACACAATTGCAACCCCCATCTTCTTAACAACCAAAGTTGGCCCATGCGTTAAGTCGTTGGGAGAACGACCTGAATCCCGTACTCGGTATTTTTAAATCTGGTTGCAAGCTCTTGTGACACTCTTTGTTGATGAATCCGTTCTTAGCTCGCATTCATAACTTGTTTGGGTTCCGCTACGACGATCTCTCTCTCATTCTCCCGAACGCAAGGGAATCCCGAACTAATCTTGTTTGCGACGCCTAGGACAGTTAAATCAAATGGCGCCATTGCCGGGGAGTTAAACATGTGCGCCTGATTTAGGCTGTTTGTAAAAATCATGACAAAAATGAACCACTGCTTGCAAGGTCAGGGATTGTATCAAGATGAGTATACCTCTTATAGTGGTAGTGATGACTACTACAGCTGTGAAGAAGGTGCAACACCCTACCTCATCAATGGTACTGAATATCTGCAAAGAAATCTCATGGATAAACTCTTCAAAGCCTTGGCGCAAAAAAGAAATGAAATCAGGGAAGCACAAAGGAAGATAGAAATCCAGTTGGATTTGATGATAAAGTTGGCAACCCTTGTCATCGAATATCTCACTAACTCTCAACCCTCAAACTCCGAAAACCTCCCCTCTCAACCACTACTGTCAAATCCATCAGGAAGCATTGGCACTGTGTTCCTATGCACTAACCAAGAAGGAAGGGAGGACGCACTGTTAAATGAAGAGGATGTTGAAAGTTTGCATGAGTGTCTAAAAGAGGTTCAAGAGGAAAATGAAGTGCAAGTGGCGTAAGATGTTAATCAAAAGGTGGAGGACAATGATAAAAAGCCAAAGGGGATGGAGATTGTTCATTCTGCTTCATCTGAAGCAACCCCTTCCAAGTTACCATCCGAATTATAATTTGAGTGGGTAAATCTCCCTAACTTAAATTTCATTGGCCTGCAACACTATGCCTTGTTAGAGACGGATGATCAACTTGGAGCCCTAGAGGAGTTGTTGGAGAAAAAGGAAGAGGACCTCGCGGAGTTAGATTCAAGATTCAACGCCTATAGTGAACATCTTTACAAGCTTCAAAACAATAGAGCCAAGGTTGGAGCATTAAGTTGGAGGAAACATTTGGGACGTTGGCAACTTCAAGAAAAGCTTGTAGATTCACAAAACAATGGGTGAGAAACCATGTTTGGGATCCCGGAAAGAGCTACAAGAGCCATCACTTTTGGGGAGTCATTACTTGTGTTGGAGTTTTTAGGGACTTGTTGAATATGAATTGGGATCCCCTAGAGCCTACAAAGTTCAAGCACTGGCGGAGATTTAAGAGTGCTAGGTGGGAGACACCCCACCATGGTAACACATTCCAATCTTCTCTCTTTTTATTATGTTTTTGTATATAATTGTTAGTTTAGGGATTGAAATTTTCTATTTTAATTGTTAGATGATGTGTTAGAAGCGTGGACACATCAATGGTAGTTTTTTGTGAATAGATACCACCCATAAAAAAGAGGGAAAAATAGGGCATTGGCGCAGCCACATGCCCCTACTGGAGACCTCGCGCGTCCGCGCGCTCAACAGGGTGCGTGCGCACGCCTAATGCGCCTGCGCGGCCTCCATAGCGCGACCGCGCCACAAGCTTAGCCACTTTCGGCCAAAGCTACAACTTGGCTTCTCGCCAACGCGCCCCTAACTTGGCGCCCTTGCGCGTGTCACACCCTCGCGCTGTTGATGAGAAAGTTTTTGATGATAAATTTCATACTTAAAAGGATGTCCTCATCAATACTTCTTCATATATTTGCTAGTGAATGACCATGTTTTCTATCTTTTGCTAGAAAGTGCTCATAAATGATTATATGTTAAATTAGCCTTTAAGATGCAAATAAATTGCTAAATCTTCTTCCCCTTGATGCAATGATATGTTTGCTAGTATATTTCAGATTTATAGGGGTTGAGAAAAGCATGAGAAAGGCTAAGAATAACATTGGAAGCAAGAATGTTTAGAGAAAGCATGCAAAAGCGGAGATTTCACAAGGAAGAAAGAATGCGAAGCGGAGAAACGAAGCTATTGTCATCGAATTGGAGCAAACGTGGACTCTTTGGAAATATGATCTCAATGTCTACAACTTTCATGTTTAAGACTTCTTCCGGTTCTAAGCGATTCTATAATGAATTTGCATCCGAAGATCAGTGCGCAGAAAATCTTCTGATGCTGTCAATCCTGACCTTCTGTCACTAATTTGACCATCACGTGATCAACAGAGGTCCACATGACTTGTTTCCAATGCCATTGTAAAGCTAACATCCAGAGCTTCGCAACGATATATAATGGTCCATATGATAATCTCCGTTGACCGTGCGGCCGCGCACCCCAACATGCGCGGCCGCGCCACCATTTTCTAAATGACGAAGTTTAAATCGAGGGCGCGGGCGTGCAATGGACATGGTGCGGGCGCGCAATGGACATGGCGCGGCCGCGCCATTGCGTGCTGTGCACTCAATTTGAAGGCTAAAAAGGGGATTTCAAGCCAAGATGATGCCTATAAATAGAGGGATACTACCACAACTCATCACCACCATTTTTAGGCCCTTTTTGGGTGCTCATTAGCCTTAGATTAGTTTAGGGAGTTTTTGAGAGAATCTCCATTTCTCTCATTTTCTCTTAGTTTATTTCTCTTGTTCATCATCTTCTAGGATCACCATCACCAACCAAACTTTTATTTTACTACTTGTTTTGTGGATATTTTGCTCTTTTGTTAATGAATCTCTAGTTTCTTCATCTTATTTCTCATCTTTATAGCTTTCTTAATTGTTAAGTTTATATTCTAGCTTTATTTCTTGCTCATTAAGTTTGTTTTATTTCTTGTTCATTTTATGATCTATTGTTCTTTTATGCTTCTAGTAGTTGTAGTTGTTGATTATCTTGCTCTTCTACTCTCTTAATCATCTTGCTTGTTTAATTTCATAGTTTTAATCATGCCTTTACTTCATGCCTACTAAGTGTTTGATAAAATGCTTGGTTTAGTTTTAGAATAGTGTTCTTGTGCTTTGTTCATGCATTGAGGTGTGGATGATCCTAGCTACTAATCCCTAAGGAAAAGATGGGTTAATCCTTAGGTTAAAACCGTTCTGTTGACGCCAGGCTTTCGCTAGTGAGAGTGAGTCCTTAATGAAGTGAACATGGAGGTTTTATCCATGTTCCAAAGACCTAGGTCCGTTGCACTAGAGTATGAGAAGCCTGGGACTTACGGAACAGGGTTAATTCCACCCACTCGACCGTTTGGTAGAGTGTGGCTTCACAGGGTACGTGACAACCATCCATACTTGGGATTAGTGGTGTTCATGGGGACACACAATATCTCGATCCAAGGCCAAGCACCCATTTTTATCAGTTTTCTCTTAATCTCTCTTTTGCTCTTTGTTCACACACACACAATTGCAACCCCGATTTCTTAACAACCAAAGTCGACCCATGCGTTAACTCGTTGGGAGAACGAGCCGAGTCCCGTACTCGGTATTTTTAACGTGGTTGCAAGCTCTTGTGACAACTTCTTGTTGATAAGAACGTTCTTAGCTCGCATTCATAAACTATTTGGGTTCCCCTACAACGATACCTTCTTGTTTTCTAAAGAAAAGGGAACTCCGAATTAAACTTGTTTGTGACGCCTAGGACGGCAGTTCATCAAATGGCGCCGTTGCTGGGGAGTTAAACATGTGCGCCCAATTTTGGTTGTTTGTAAATATGTTAATATTGTAAATAGTTTTTATACTTCATTTTTAGAGTAGTTATTTTCCTTGTTGTTCTATCTGCTGTTGGGCATTTTCTGAATGGAACAGGGAATGTCACTGTTCAATAATGTTCACCAAGGCTTGAGTAAACAAGTAATGGAGGAAACCTACTCATATGATCAAGGATACACTCCATGGAATCCTACACCATACCAACCCCATGATCTTGGATACAACGCATACCAATCCAATGGATTTGGTGATGCATATTATGGATATGAAGATCCTTCACCACCATACCCACCTTCTCAGAAAATGAAATAGATAAACTCTTTGAAGCCTTGGCGCAAGAAAGAAATGAAATCCGGGAAGAAAAAAGGAAAACAGAAATCCAGCTGGATTTGCTGATAAAGTTGGCAACCCTTGTCATCGAACATCTCAACAACTCTTCGAACATATCTCAAGCCTCAAACTCCGAAAACCTCCCTTCTCAACCACTATCGAATCCATGGGGACACATTGGTACTTTGTTCCTATGTACTAACCAAGAAGGAAGGAAGGATGTGCTAAATGAAGAGGATGTTGAAAGCTTGCATGAGAGTCTAGAAGAGGTTGAAGAAGAAAATGAAGCGCAAGTGGTGGAAGATGTTGATCAAAAGGTGGAGGACAATTGTAAAGAACCAAAGGGGATGAAGATTGTTCACTCCGCTTCATCTGAAGTAACCCCTTCCAAGCTACCATCCGAATTACAATTTGAGTGGGTAGATCTCCCTAACTTGAATTTCATTGGCCCACAACCCTATGCCTTGTTACAGACGGATGATTAACTTGGAGCTCTAGATGGGGTGTTGAACAAAAAGGAAAAGGGGTCTTTGGAGTTGAATGCATCAAAGCTCATTACTTGTGGGAAATCAGAATCAAAGCCCATAGTGAACATATTCACAAGCTTCACAACAATAGAGCCAAGGTTGGAGCATTTAGTTTGAAGAAGCATTTGGGACCTTGGCAACTTCAAGAAAAGCTTGTAGATTCACATAACAAGGGATGGACAAACCATGTTTGGGATCCCGGAAAAAGCTTCAAGAATCACAATTTTTGGGGAGTCATTACTTGCGTTGGAGCTTTTAGGGACTTGTTGAGTATGAATTGGAATCCCCTAGAGCTTACAAAGTTCAAGCATTGGTGGGGATTCAAGGATGAGTTCAAGCATAAGCCACAATGACAAGATCTTCCCAACAATGTCCAACTTGAAGGATAATAAACAAAAATGCTAGGTGGGAAACACGCCACCATGGTAACACCTTCCAATCTTCCCTTTTTTCTCATTGTGTTTTTGTTACTTTGATTTTTGTTTGGTAGAAGATGTGTTTAGAAAGGGTGAGCACATCAATTATAATGTTTGTACATATCCATCACCCACCAAAAAAATAAGAAAATTGAGAAAAACAAGAAAAAGAGAAAAAGCACGGCATTGGCGCGGCCGCACCCTCCTGGTGGCTCGACCGCACGATTTGAAATTGCCATTTTCTTAGCTACTGGAGCTAACACGCCGCCGCGCCTCTCTCTTAGCGCGCCCACACCGCCCGCGCGATGGCCTTGGTGCATCTGCGCGGTAGCACGAGTTACTCTCGGACGTAACTCTGCAATTAGGGCGCGCCCGCGCGCCTCTAGTCGTGCGTCCGCGCGACCTCGGCTGTTGCACACAAAAGAGTGTTTTCAAACACTCTTTCTCATAACTCTCTCTCACAACACCAATCCACACCCATTTTCCAATTCCATTGGATTGTGTGAACATCTCTCACTACTCATTGACTAGTGAGTTCTTCTTCCCCTATTCTTGTAGTTAGTTAGTTTAGTTTCTTAGGATTAGAAATTGTTAGAATCTTAGGATTAGATGACCCTTGCTGTGATAATTGTTGATCATTGTTGATTAATTGATGATTGTTATGCTTATTTGCATGAGATTGGGATTAGAACACTTGGGTATTCACTAAAACCATGTTTTCCGAAAATTGCACGCCAAGTGTTCGATAAAAATCCTCAATGGAATTTTAATTTTGTTTTTTTATCCAATCTTTGCCTAAGTTGATTTGTTTCACTATGTCTATGTTTTTGCACTTAAATGGGAACGAAACCAAGTTAATTTAACCATTGAAAGCTTGATACATTGTTAGTATGCATGAGGTTATCATGATTTGTGCTAGAGCTTAGTGATATTCATTCAACAATGTGTTAAGTAGTGCTTGATTTTATTGCTCAATATTCATTGATATGCATGCTTGATCACCATGTATGATATGTTATTGTTAATTCTATTGCACCTTGATTGGTCAATCCTATAATCTCATACCTTGTTTGGCTCATTTGTTGGATTTCTCTATCTTTCAGATAGCGATAACGAGGAGCTAATAGTGATGATGAGCACGCCAAGGATTGGACTTCTTCCCGGCTATACACTTGTGCACAAAGGACCGTGTCATCTTCAAGTGTGGGGAGAGCTAATGCCGAGAACAACAATTCGGGTCTATTCTAAATTCTGTTAAACAATTTCTTTGAAGCTTGTTCTTTGCATGCACATAATCAAATGCTTATAATCATAGAAAAGAGTTCAAGAACACACAACCTTGAGAGTTTTGAGCTTAAAAGAGGTGGTCCCACATTTCAAAGACCACCAAATTTCCTTCTTGTGTGTTTACTCCTTTTCTATGATTGTGATTTGCGAATTAATTGATTTTATATGTCCATCATTGTATGTATATTATGTATCCGTATGATTGAGGCCTTTGTTTCATATTAGCTCACTTACCAAATGGCCTAACCCTTGAACATCACCCTTGTGAACCCACTTTGAGCCCTTTTAATCCCCTTCTTATTCTAATTAGCTCAATACAAGCCGACAAGTGAAAAACCATAATTGTCCCTTTGGATCTTTGGTTGATTGAAGATTTAGTGGTGAATCACTTTATGAGAAAGGAAAAAAAGAAAAAGGAGTCAAGGCAAGAAACATATTGAGAGACGGTGATATGCAAAAATGGGATTTTGGGAAAAATATAAAAATCTCTCAGCATTTGGGGAGTGCATGTGTGCATCAAAACAAATTCCATAGGCATATGCATTTGCACAAGCTCACAAATGAAAACGGGTGGCAAGAAAAGAAAAAGAATTAAAAAGAAAATAAAACAAAAGAAACAAAGAAAAAAATCGAAAAGAAAGAAAATATTCTTGCCACCCCAAAGTAGCAAAAAGAAGGCTACTCAATAAGCAAGTGCATATGTCTTAGCCATATATTTAGAAAATGCATTCATGTACTCCGGAAAAATAATGAGAAAGTGAGTCATAGATAACGATGAGTCAAGTGAAGAACAAAAGAGAGCTAGGTATCCTCCGTTGAGCAAAGATCCACACTTTAAGCTTACTTAGCCAAATATAAATCCTACCTTCACCTTGGCCACGTTACAACCTTGGAAAGCCCACATGATGATACATATATACATGCATATGGTGTTGATTGTTAAATGAAGATTAATTCACGAAAAGCAAGAATAGGAAGGAGCCGAGAGTCTTTAACCCTATACACTTGAGCGAATAGAGTGCATACACGACCAGTAAGGGTTCTAGGCTCAATTCTATGATTTAGGACATTTCTTGCGGTGCAAGACAAGCTTAATCTTTGTGAACTTAACTGCTTTCATGGGTTAGTATTTGTTGTAATACTTTTGCCCATACTCATTGCACATGATCAGATAATCTTTTTAACTTCATCCAGGGCACATGATTCTTGTGTAGCTACTCTTATAGTGCTTGATCTCTTTTGAAAGATTTATGAAATTCCCTATTCTCCCGCTTTTGGTTTCATTCACTAGAGCATGAGGACATGCTCGATTTTAAGTGTGGGATATTTGATGAGGAGGTTTTTGATGATAAATTTCATACTTAAAAGGATGACCTCATCAACACTTCTTCATATATTTGCTAGTGAATGACCATGTTTTCTATATTTTGCTAGAAAGTGCTCATAAATGATTATATGTTAAATTAGCCTTTAAGATGCATATAAATTGCTAAATCTTCTCCTCCTTAGTGCAATGATATGTTTTCTAGTATATTTCAGATTTATAGGGGTTAAGAAAAGCATGAGAAAGGCTAAGAAGAATATTGGAAGCAAGAATGTTTAGAGAAAGCATGCAAAAGCGGAGATTTCACAAGGAAGAAAGAATGCGAAGCGGAGAAACGGAGCTATTGTCATCGGATTGGAGCAAACTTGGACTGTTTGTAAAGATGAATTCTTCCGATTCTAAGAGATTCTATGACGAATTCGCATCCGAAGATCAATGCGCAGAAAATCTCCTAATGCTGTCAATCTTGACCTTCTGCCACTAATTTGACCATAACTTGAGCTACAGAGATCCAAATGACTTGGTTCCAAAGCCATTGGAAAGCTAACATCCAGAGATTCCCAACGATATATAATGCTTCATATGAAAATCTGCGTTGACCGCGCGGCCGCGCGCCCCAATTGGCGCGGCCGCGCCACCCTTTTCTTAATGACGAAGTTTACGTCGAGGGCGTGGGTGCGCGATGGACATGGCGCGGGCACGCCATTGCGTGCTGTGCACTCAATTTGAAGGCTAAAAAGGGGATTTCAAGCCGAGATGATGCCTATAAATGGAGGGATGCTACCACAACTCATTACCACCATTTTTGAGGCCCTTTTTGGGTGCTCATTAGCCTTAGATTAGTTTAGGGAGTTTTTGGGAGAATCTCCATTTCTCTCATTTTCTCTTAGTTTATTTATCTTGTTCATCATCTTCTAGGATCACCATCACCAACCAAACTTTTATTTTACTACTTGTTTTGTGTTTGATTTGTGGATATTTTGCTCTTTTGTTAATGAATCTCTAGTTTCTTCATCTTATTTCTCATCTTTATAGTTTTCTTAATTGTTAAGTTTATGTTCTAGCTTTATTTCTTGCTCATTAAGTTTGTTTTATTTCTTTTTCATTTTATGATCTATTGTTCTTTTATGCTTCTAGTAGTTGTAGTTGTTGATTATCTTACTCTTCTACTCTCTTAATCATCTTGCTTGTTTATTTTCGTAGTTATAATCATGCCTTTAATTCATGCCCACCAAGTGTTTGATAAAATTCTTGGTTTAGTTTTAGAATAGTGTTCTTGTGCTTTGGCCATGGGTTGAGGTGTGGATGATCCTAGCTACTAATCCCTAAGGAAAGGATGGGTTAATCCTTGGGTTAAAACCGTTCTATTGACGCTAGGCTTTCGCTAGTGAGAGTAAGTCCTTAATGAGGTGAATATGAAGGTTTTATCCATGTTTCAAAAACCTAGGTTTGTTGCACTAAAGTATGAGAAGCCTGAGACTTACGAAACGGGGTTAATTCCACCCACTCGACCGTTTGGTAGAATGTGGCTTTGCGGGGTACGTGACAACCATCCATACTTGGGATTAGTGGTGTTCATGGGGACACACAATACCTCGATCCAAGGCCAAGCATCCATTTTTATCAGTTTTCTCTTAATCTCTCTTTGGCTCTCTGTTCAGACACACACAATGAAAGCAGCCATGGAAAAACAAAAGGCACAATTCGAAGCAGCCAATCAATATTGGCACAAAATCAACAGCAAAAATGAACAAAAAATTGATTATCTGTGTTGGGGTGTCCAACAAGTCAACCCCTATCTCAAGGGTAGGCTTCCTGAGGACATTCCCGAATGGATGCAAGCCAATGTGCAAGCAGGGAGGGGGCGGTTTTCTGATGGCATGAGCCACATTCCAAGAAAATGTTGGCCAGGAGCAACTTCAGCAGGAGCAGCTTCAGCCTCTAAAAATGTAGAGGACAAAGGAAATGGTAAGGCTGAAGAAGGAGATAATGATGAACGTGGGAAGAAGAAAGCATGGGAAGCAAGAGACAAAGATCTTAATGAATAAAAGGTTGTATTGTTCTGTCTCTTAACTATAATATTATTATGTGTGTGCTTTTCTTTTGCTTCTCTTTTCTTTGTTTTAGTGTGTAATGTAACCAATGTTGCTCTTCATGAACAACAATCTAAGAAACTTGCAAGGACTCTGTGCAAGTATGGGACTTTTTAAATAAAACAAGCTTTGGGATTGAAGTTTCATTCTCTTTTCTTTTAAGAGAGAGATGAGCTTAAAACAGAAGAGGGTGTTGTTCTCTTAATTCAAGAGGCTTGGCTTATAACTCAAAAGTGAATCTGTGGTCAAATAATGAAAACATCTGAGAGTGGAAAGCTAGAGAAGTATTTTGGAGCTCTAAAAAGTATCAAGACAATAAGATTACAAAGTAATCAAAGAAACAAAAATCATAAAGCTCTGAGCATCAATGACAAAAAGGGTGCGGAATGAAAATATGAAATCCATAAAGAAAAACCGTAGTCAATGCTTTTGCTGTAATGTTTTGGGGAGACGCTAGAGTGAGTAAATCCGAGGGGTGCTTTATCACCTGATAACTTGGACCAACTGGGACAGGATTATCGATTGAAAACTTAATCTAAATAGCTACCTCAACAACAAAGCAGTTAGAGTCAAAAGCCCCGAAGGGGAAGAAAAATCATATCTGGAAAGTAATTAGCAAAATAAAGAGCTCTATAATATCATCTAAGTTTGAATTCAAAAGATGAAAAGAATTTTGAAAGATCACAGAAAAGAAATTCAAAGAAAGGCCAAGCTTCCGAAAATTGAGGAAACATACTCTCCACTCAAAAACTTTTCCAAATTTCTTTTTGAACTTAACTGAGTAATCCCATACTTGTTTGAGGACAAACAAGAATCTAAGTTTGGTGTTGTGATGCATGAGCATCATTAGTGATTTTAATGATTCATTTCTTGCAAACTAAGTAACAGTTAGTTTAATACTAAATCAAATTTATCACTTTTCATCATCATAGCTTTGAGTATTTGAATTCAATGATAATTGCAGGAATTGAAGAAGATTTATAGAAGATTAGAAGAGAAAGAATTGAAGAAGAAATGATCAAAATCAAGGCAAGACAATTAAAAGAAGCGGAGGATTAATTGAAGAATTATTTTGAATTTTGGAAGATCACTTCCAGTAGGCACCCCAATTGGGGCGTTGGAAACGCCAGCTCCAAGTGCAAAACACCCAAGCTTTCATTTGGAAGAAGCTTGGGGCGTTAAAAATGCCAGGAAGGGCGTTCAAAATGTGGAGACTTTAGGAGCTACTGGAAGTGCATCTCAAATGAATTTAATTAGTGTAAAATGGTTGGAAAATTAGGAGATGTAATTGACTAAATCAAGGGCTTAATTCAAGGGATAAATTTGTAATTTGATTAGTAAGATCTCCTAGAGATAAGATAGAAATTTGATTAGTTGATTTGATTGGATTTTGATTTGATTTGATTTAATTTTGATTTTAGATAGATTAGTTATTATAGATAGGTTTCTAAACCATTAGGGTTGGGAACCCAGCTTCCTACGTAGATCTTATTTTTTTTACAAGAATTATGTCTAGCTAAACTCCATTGTTGAGGATGAGGAGCTTTGTTCATCCCGGCATAGCTTACTAATTCAAGTTTTCGATTTTCTTCAATTTCATGTTATTGATTTTAATTCAAGGATTAAGCTTCTCTGTTCTTCATTAAGGAGTTGAATCACTGAGAGGTATTCTTCTTCTATGTGTTTTGATTGATTAGGTTTGAGAGAATTTTAATTGATCATAACAAAGGTTGGGACCTAATTCTCATTACTTATTAATTGAACTAGAGATGGGGATTTAATAACTAATGCAACTTGCTCTCTTTTGATAACTTCAATAGGTTTAGAAATAGATTGGGTACGTGACATATAACTTGATCCAAAATTACTATTGGGTTTTAATAAGAATTGAATATGTTTTTGTGCTTCACCTCTTTTATTAATTGATTAATCAAGAGATTGATAATTGGTTAGGTTTAGAGAAACTAAATTACTAAGAGATTATGGTTTAGTTAATTAGGATTCATTGGGAATTAAATCATACTTGTTAGAGAAGAAATTGAAACAAAGAATTAGTAGCTTAGGGTAAGACATCTCCAAGTCCTTAACACTTTCATTCACTGTTTTCTCACATTCAAGTTTTCTAGTTACACGTTACATTCATCTTTGCTCACTGTTTGGTTTTCATAAATTGCATTACAACTCTCTGTTTTGTGATTTTGTCTAGTCAATAAGGTTAATTCAATTATATTGCTTGTTCCGTCAATCCTCGTGGGAACGATATCCACTCATCGTGGTATTACTTGCACGATTCGGTATACTTGTCGAGTTTAGGATTGCAAAATCCGTGTCAGACGCCTAGGACGGCCTCATCATCAGCTGTACTGTGGTGCGTCCGCACAAGCTCGCCTGCAGCACATAAAAGGGTGTTTTCAAACACTCTTTCTCATAACTCTCTCTCACAACACCAATTCACACCGATTTTCCAATTCCATTGGATTGAGTGAACATCGCTCACTACTCATTGACTAGTGAGTTCCTCCCCCATTCTTGCAGTTAGTTAGTTTAGTTTCTTAGGATTAGAAATTGTTAGAATCTTAGGATTAGATGACTCTTGCTGTGATAATTGTTGATCATTGTTGATTAATTGATGGTTGTTGTGCTTATTTGCATGAAATTGGGGTTAGAACACTTGATTTTTCATTGAAACTATCTTTCCCGAAAATTGTATGCCAAGTGTTCGACAAAATTACTCAATGGATTTTTTAGTTAAATTTCAATCCAATCTTTTTCCATATAGTCTAATTGCCTTAGGGCTTTGCTCTTACATTGTTTTTGGATTGAAATTTGATTAACTCACCCCAACACCATAACATGTTATTAGGTTACATAGTAAGCTAATTAGTGTTTGATTTAATTGAACAATGAATGCTTGAATTCTATGTGGGTGGTGTTCATGCATTGATCATTGTATTCCTTGACACTAATTAAAATAGTTATTCTTGTGGTTATTGTTTTAATAAGATGTTGAATGTTTTGGTCTACTGATTTTTAGATGAGCACACCAAGGATTGGATCTCTTCCCGGCTATATACTTGTGCACAAAGGATCGTGCCGTCTTCAAGTGTGGGGAGGGCTAATGCCGAGGACAGCAATTCGGGTCTATTCTAAATTCTGTTAAATAATTTCTCTGCTTTCCTAGATAGTTATTAGATAATTGTTAGTTAACTGTTAGTTGATAGTTGGTGGTTGAATTTGCTATGGATGATGATTATCTTCAAACAGGTTTTCTGATTTTTGTGCCCACTTTTTGGGACCCCCATCATCATATCC
>JASCZI010030363.1:25237-48491 GCA_036250425.1 Stylosanthes scabra | reverse complement strand
TGATTTGAATTTAGATTAGAATTAGATTAAGATATGATTAGATTTTAATTTGAATTTAGATTAGGATATATATAAAGAGTGATTTAACCACCTAGGGGAAGACACTCAGCACAAATTTGTTTTCTCATAATTCTTAGATCTAGTTTTATTATGCATTGCTAAACTACTCCATCGTTAAGGGTGAGGAGCTCTGTTCACCCAGCATGAGGTAGTCACTCTGTACATTCGTTTATTAATTCATTAAGGTATTTTCAGTTATCTTCTATGCATGATTTAATTTTCTGTTCTTCATCCCAGTAGTTTAGAATCATTGAGAGATGTTCTTAACTTGTCTAGGGCTAAATTAATTAGATTGAGAGATCTATTAGTTTATGCTAGCTGGAAATTGAATCACATAATCAATTAAGTCTAACTAGAGATAGTCAAGTTAATTGTTACGCAACTAATAATTCTGTGGGTTAAAATTGGATTAGAACTAGTTTGGATAGAGTGACATTTAATCTAATCTAGGATCACTTTTGAGACTCATAAGGATTAGAATCTGATTTAGATCTTCACCTATTTATTTGATTGATTGACTAAGAGATTAGCTTTTGATTAGGTAAATAGAAACTAAGTTACTAAGAGATTAGGGTTTAGTTATACTAGATTCGTTGTGCTTGATTTCTGAAAACATAGAATTAGTATTCGAATGTATGCATTGGCCCTCAAGGAAAAAACATCTCCGAAGCTCTTAACATCTCATTCCATTGATTTACTCTCAAGTAATTTTTTGCTCCCTGTTTTCTTATTATTTTCGAGTTACATACCATTATCCCTTCAAGTTTTATTTTGATCTGATTAGAATAATTGATAGATAGTATTGATTGGTCCTTTATTCCTCGTGGGAATGATACCCACTTCACCGTGGTATTACTTGTACGATTTGGTGAACTTGCCGAGATCGGAGCGTATCAGGAAGCACAAAGGAAGATAGAAATCCAGCTGGGTTTGATGATAAAGTTGGCAACCCTTGTCATCGAACATCTCACTAACTCTCAACCCTCAAACTCCGGAAACCTCCCCTCTCAACCACTGTCAAATCCATGGGGAAGCATTGGCATTGTGTTCCTATGCACTAACCAAGAAGGAAGGAAGGACGCACTGTTAAATGAAGATGATGTTGAAAGTTTGCATGAGTGTCTAAAAGAGGTTGAAGAGGAAAATGAAGCACAAGTGCGGAAGATGTTAATCAAAAGGTGGATGACAATGATAAAGAGCCAAACGGGATGGAGATTGTTCATTCCGCTTCATCTGAAACAACACCTTCCAAGTTACCATCCGAATTACAATTTGAGTAGGTAAATCTCCCTAACTTAAATTTGATTGGCCCACAACACTATGCCTTGTTAGAGACGGATGATCAACTTGGAGCCCTAGGGGAGTTGTTGGGCAAAAAGGAAGAGGACCTTGTGGAGTTAGATTCAAGATTCAACGCCTATAGTGAACATCTTTACAAGCTTCAAAACAATAGAGCCAAGGTTGGAGCATTAAGTTTGAGGAAGCATTTGGGACCTTGACAACTTCAACAAAAGCTTGTAGATTCACAAAACAATGGGTGGAGAAACCATGTTTGGGATCCCGGAAAGAGCTACAAGAGCCATCACTTTTGGGGAGTCATTACTTGCGTGGAGTTTTTAAGGACTTGTTGAATATGAATTGCGAAGCCACCATAACAATAGCTTCCCAACAATGTCCAACTTAAAGAACAATAAACAAAAGTGCTAGGTGGGAGATACCCCACCATGGTAACACCTTCCAATCTTCTCTCTTTTTATTATGTTTTTGTATGTAATTGTTAGTTTAGGGATTGAAATTTTCTATTTTAATTGTTAGATGATGTGTTAGAAGGGTGGACACATTAATGGTAGTTTTTTTGTGAATAGATATCACCCATTAAAAAAGAGGGAGAAACAGGGCATTGGGGCGGCCGCACGCCCCCGCTGGTGCAGCCGCACGACCTGAAAATGGCCAAATTCGTGGCTACTGGAGACCTCGCGCGCCCGTGCGCTCAACATGGTGCGTGCGCACGCATAATGCTCCCACGCGGCCTCCATGGCGCAACCGCGCCACAAGCTTAGCCACTTACGGCTGAAGCTACAACTTGGCTTCACGCCAACGCGCCCCTAAGATGGCGCGCTCGCGCGTGTCACGCACCCGCATGGTACCGTGGTGCGTCCGCATGAGCTCGCCTGCAGCACATAAAAGGGTTTTTTCAAACACTCTTTCTCATAACTCTCTCTAACAACACCAATTCACACCCACTTTCCAATTCCATTGGATTGAGTGAACATCGTTGACTACTCATTGACTAGTGAGTTCTTCTTCCCATATTGTTGTGGTTAGTTAGTTTAGTTTCTTAGGGTTAAAAATTGTTAGAATCTTAGGATTAGATGACTCTTGCTGTGATAATTGTTGATCATTGTTGATTAATTGATGGTTGTTGTGCTTATTTGCATGAGATTGGGGTTAGAACACTTGATTTTTCATTGAAACTATCTTTCCCGAAAATTGTATGCCAAGTGTTCGACAAAATTACTCAATGGATTTTTTAGTTAAATTTCAATCCAATCTTTTTCCATATAGTCTAATTGCCTTAGGGCTTTGCTCTTACATTGTTTTTGGATTGAAATTTGATTAACTCACCCCAACACCATAACATGTTATTAGGTTGCATAGTAAGCTAATTAGTGTTTGATTTAATTGAACAATTAATGCTTGAATTCTATGTGGGTAGTGTTCATGCATTGATTCCTTGACACTAATTAAAATAGTTGTTCTTGTGGTTATTGTTTTAATAAGATGTTGAATGTTTTGGTCTACTTATTTTCAGATGAGCACACCAAGGATTGGATCTCTTCCCGGCTATACACTTGTGCACAAAGGACCGTGCCGTCTTCAAGTGTGGGGAGGGCTAATGTCGAGGACAGCAATTCGGGTCTATTCTAAATTCTGTTAAACAATTTATCTGCTTTCCTAGATAGTTATTAGATAATTGTTAGTTAACTGTTAGTTGATAGTTGGTGGTTGAATTTGTTATGGATGATGATTCTCTTCAAACAGGTTTTTTGATTTTGTAAGACCTTTATCTTGTAAGGCAATAAGAGTTTGGATTGGAAAGACATAGTCTGCCTTTGTTTTTTTGACATGTTGGATAGATTATCCAGTTTGATTTTTCTAGGTAGATGACTTAGTTCGTTGTTTGGTAGGTTGTTGGATTGATGAACCAAATTCTTAACCAGTTTGTTTAATTGACCCCGATAGGGCTAGGCGTATGCCTTTGCCTCTCGAAGAGGCTACTATTGCCTTTTTAGGCATCTTCTTCTTCCTTTTTTCGTGCAAATATTCACGTCTGAGAATATCAGAAAGAGTTTGAGTTACTCTTGACATGCTCAATTTCAAACCAAGGATACTTAAAATTGCTTGCCATCTGGCAAATATTTGTTTTGATGCGTGATTTTTAACATTTTTTTGTAAAACATCCTTTGGAGATTTGCAGTTTACTTGAACAAGAAATTTTTGATTTAGCGAATCAAGTTGAAATTTTGTGATGAAACAACGGCAAAAATCTCTTTTTTGATGGTAGAATAATTCTGTTGAGAATTATTCCAATGTTTGGATGTAAATGCAATGAGAAACAGGCAGATAGAGACATGGAAGATTGCGTACTTTGAAATTAAGAATTCTGATAATTTCAGTATGCTTATTAGTCCAAGGTAATAGATTTTTCTTAAGCCTATAATGGAAAGGCTTAATGAAATTGTTAAGATTTGGGATAAATTTTTAGACATAATTCAGACATCCTAAGAACAATTGGAGCTAAGGCTTGTCAATAATTTGGTCAGGAAATTTTACAGCAAATTGTATTGATCGCAGGGTTATGGTTCCTTGGAAAATCATGTGACCAAGAAATTTTGTTTGAAAAAGAACAATTTTTTATTTGGAAACAGCAATTCCATTTTTTGGATAATATACATAAAGGTTTTGACATGTTTGAAATATTCTTCAAGGGTTTGGGAAAAGATTAAAACATCATCGATGTAAACAATTGCAAAGTTTGAATATCGATTAAAAATCTCATTCATAATTTTCTGAAATTCTAAAGGAGCATTTTTTAATCCAAATAGCATTACATTCCATTCATATTGGCCAAATGGTACTGTAAATGCAGTTTTGTAGCGGTCAGATTCTTTAATTTGAATTTGCCAAAAACCTGATTTCTTGTCAAATTTTGAAAAGATATTTTCAGAGTTTAGTCTATTAAGTAAATTCTTTTTGTTTGGAATTGGGTGACAAATTCATTGTAAAGCTTGATTTAAAGGTTTGTAATTAATGATTAATCTGGGAGTTCCTCGTTCTATTTCAGCTTGCTTGTATAGATAGAAAACTGAACAAAACCAAGGACTTTTGCTGTGACGAATTAATTTTTTTTTATCCAAAAGATCTTGAATCTCTTTTTGGCAATGCTACAAAACCTGCTCATTCATTTGAATAGGACGACCTTTTGTATGGATATGAGATTCTTTGAAATCTTTTTTGTAAGGAAGTTCAACAATGTGTTCTTTCCTTTTTTTTCGAAAAGCATGAGGCAAATATGAACAAACAGATTTTTCTATTTGGTTTGAAAGATGTTTAATTTTTTCTTGAATCATAGGTTGAGAAAGCTGAGATTCAAGGGTTTTAAAAGAAACTTCTTCTTTTAACAAACAGATGTATTTAGTCTTACACTCAATAGGGTTTAAAATCTTTTGAGTTGGCTTTTCTAAAAATTGAAAAGAAGTTGCACTCAAAATGGTCCAAACTCGGCGGGCCAGCCCATTTAACCAGAAAAAGGTCCGGGTTAAATGGGCTAGCCTGCGAGATAAACGGACTGATCCGTTTTGTTTAATTTATTTTTTTATTTTTTTCAAAACTAGCACTTTTTCCTTATTTTTTTATCTTATTCAACCAAAAAATTTGATTTATCAACTAAAAAACTTTGTTTTTCTAAGTTTTTTTTTTAATTTTAACTTTTCTCAAAAGTAATTTTTTAAAATTTTAAAAAAAAAATAATTAATTAATTAATCAAACGGGTCAGCCCGTTTACCTGTCAGGCTGACCATAAATGGTCGGACTAGAAAAATTCTAGTCCGTATAAAACTGGACTAAACTGGTCGGACCTAAATGGGCCAGGCCCGTCCGTTTGACAGCCCTAGGTTGCACCACCACCTATGAATGTAGTAATTCCATCCAAATCCATTTTTAAAGGAAATAAATCCTTTTCCCAAAATGACTTTATTTTTTATATCCTTAACTATAAGAAAAGGAGTTTGGATTTTGACAGAACCATTTTCGATGAAGGCATTAGTTAATTTAAATTTGATGTTTAACTTAGCACCATTAACAGTTCTTAGGCGCTCAGTAGTTTTTTCCAAAATACTTGGTATGGACTAAGCCTTCTTAAATACAGTTTGAAACTGCACCGATGTCAAAAAGTGCAACAATTTCTAAGAATGAAATCTTTAATGACAATACGAATATTGATATAAAATCTTTGGACAATCAATAGATTTATTTACCATAATATTTAAGGTCCATCATTGTCATTTAAGATTTCAATTTGTTTTTTCATCAGATTCATTGATTTCATCAGATTCCTTATCTTGCATTAACTGCGAGAAAAGAAGTTGATGATCTTGTTGCTGCCTTTTGATCTCTTGGATTTCCCTTTTGAAAGTGTTAATCTTAGTCTAGAAATCCTGAATGGTGACTGGTCTAACAACCTGTTTTTCAAGTTTTTTGAAAATAAGTTTAATATTATACTTGTTATTAACCACGAATTTTTTTATTTTTGCTCCATTTGTAAAAACTTTTTGAGCTTAGAAAGGAAATCCTTCTTTTGTTAAGGATCATCGATTGCCTCAATTGCCTCAAATAAAAGATCTTGATCTTGTTCTTTTGTTAAAACATTAATTTCAGGGACTATCCGAGGATGAGGATGAAAAAATATCATCATCATGGATATTATTGATATCATAAGAAGATTCATAGTGATAATCTTCTTCTAAACTTTCAATTAGAAGATTATTAATTTGTTCTTTAATCTTTGGGTCAAGATTGAGATTATTAATCTTCTTTTTCAATCTGCAATATTTACTAAAATGACCAGGTTTATTTCATGTATAACAAATTATTAGTTTTTTTTGAAAGTTCTTTTAAAAACTTTTTTTATTTCATGTATAACAAATTATTAGTTTTTTTTGAAAGTTCTTTTAAAAACTTTTTTCATTGTTAAGCTTCGATTTTTGAAAACATCTTTTGGGCTTTCTGAAATTCTTTTCAAAATTGGGTCTTAAAACCTTTCGATTGGATCTTTTTTATTTTCCTTTATGACAAGTAGGAAAACTAAATTGTTCACAGAAATTTCCCAAATCTATTCGATTTTGGGCTTTTTCACGAGCTAGCTGCCTCTGAATTAAGGTAACCTTTTGGATAAAAGAGATGAGTTGACCATAGCTTAGCACATCACAGGGAATTATCTCATTCGGAGTTAAGCTTCGAATTTTGCCCCTTACTTTATCTCCCAAGGAATTTCGGAGTCCGGCTAGGAATTTCTCCTTCCAGAATAATTGTTGGCTATCTTCTCTTGTATAGACTCTAGTTAAAAAGGTATCCTTATACCATCTAAAGTCAGATAAGGTTTTACAACATAGATTGAAAACTAGTTCAATGGGTCTATCTTCCCAAAGGGATAGATCACCAATGAAGTGGCTGGCAAAGGTAAAGATCAAAATGTTGATAGCGTCCAAAATTGGTTCCCCATCATTCCCAATGATAGGTTCATTTTGATCATTTACCTTGATAGCAGAGAAAATGGATTGTTTTTGCTCATCGGATAGGCAGTTATCCCACTATCCTTTGAGTTGTCCAGAAAATCTGAAAACAATAATGTTGGCTATTTCTTCTTCTGAAGTCTCATGTACAGCTTGATAAGTTATACCAACCATGGTCATATGTTGTAACATAGTCATGATATTGTACTTAGTTTTACCGTCCATGTTCCATTCATAGACGTTATTAGCATTAAAGCTAACAAAACCTAATTCCCTTTCTTCGAGAGCTAGATCAGAAGCAGAGATACGATTGTAGTTATGTGTAAAGGGTTTGATTAAACCCTTCCACTTTGTCATGGAATTAGTCATGATTGAACAGATATTAGGGGAGTCAGAATCTAGACTCTGGTTAGATTCTTGGGACTCATTAAACTCATGATCAAGAACATTGATTGCTTTAGAGGAACGAGTTTCAACACAAGAAATCGACTCTTTGGAGTTTTGGGGAGTCTCAGGGACGGTGTTAAGATGACTTAAAAATGTTCAATCTTTGGCAGTACTTCAGAATCACCAAAATCTACTTTTAGGATTGAAGTTTTAAGACTTTGCTTAGCCTTGTTACTAATCTTAAAAGCTTTGAAAAGAGGTTTCTCAATAGTTTTTTGAAATAAAAGGCTCCGAGATGTTTTGTAAAGAAGAAGATTTTGAAGATGATGAAAGTTTGTCACCCAAACATTAAAGAAATTTGTTTGTATAATTTGATTATTCATTAAGAATTTTTTATATTTTTTGGATTAACAGCTTCATCAACATTTTTGGCTTTGAAAGGAGAGGCCATAATTGGGTTATGTCTATGGTCTTGAACATTTGAAATAACAAAAGGGGATCTTGGAGAAAATTCAAATCTAACTAAATTTCTATATTTGACCTTTCAAGTGGTAATAACATTTGTTGAAAGTAAGAAATCTTTAATTTTGAAAAGATAATCAATATTACTTTTAATGGAGTAACTAAGTAAGCATGAAACCATTCAAAAAAGCGGAATATGTATTTTGACTGCATTGAGGAAATTGTAATATTTATCTCTAAATGATGAAGTTTGGGGAGCTTTGTATGCCCATAAATACCATTTCTTTGGAGTTTATATTCTTCAGAGTATAGGTGTTTACGCAAAGCCGCTCTCTGTTAATTAATAATTCTTCACTATACATGGATATCATCATTTAGGAAAGAATATGTTGGGAATTGAATAGACTATTGGTCTACATCATCCTCTGTTTGATAAATTGGTTGGGGAATGTTTGAACTATTTTGTAAACCTGTAATATTGATTTCGAATTTTTATAGATCTGGAAATTCTTGAAGAAAACTAGGATTGTGAACTAACCAAAAAAGATTTCGTTGCTCAAGCAATAAGAAGTACTTGCTTCGGATCTAGAAGAGGAGTTTCTTCTGTCAAAGAAAATCTTTACTCTTTCAGTTTCGTCTTGTTTTATTTCTTGTAAAATGGGTGCTAGTCTTGGTTGAGTAGGGATGGCTCAATCTATTGACCATGATATGGGCAGATCAATCTCATCCCATTTGATGAGTCTGGGAACAGTGGCATTAGCCTTTGTCATGTCAGTGACCAACAAAGTGGTTTCACGATCGCTTGATTTAAAAATGACTCGAGTTATAAGTGTTCATGACCTTGTATTGAATCCTATAGATAAGAGTGGCTGGGATTGACCCTTTCTTCATGTTGAGACCATGAATATGGATGTTCAGAAACAGAGAGTCAACGATGTTGGCATCCAACAGACTCACTATTTTGTTTGGAAAACTGTTAAAGCAAATCGAACCATATCCTAAATTTATTTCAACAGTTCCTATGAGAGTCTTGGAAATCATTGTATCTAATATCCCGTAGATACATAAGAATAGAACCATTTAAACCTTTTATGATGAGTTGTTTAACAACTACTTGGACACACCCTATGTGAAGATATTTGTAATGACAAATATGTTCTCTAACAAATTGTTTGGTTAAGAATAGAAGCATTTAAACCTTCTCTCAGACTCGTCCTAGAGGAATATTGTTTCCTGCAGTCTTGATTATGTAATCAAACTTCCTTTTGTTATGATCAAGAACATGTTCATCCTGAGGAATTTTAGGTATTTCCCAATTGTCTATGGCTTGATTGATATCTTCGAAGCAAATTTCTTCGAAAATATTATGTTTGGGAGAAAGTTCCTCGAGTTGAGTTACTTTCTCAATAAGTTGATTGGAAGAAGGTTGGGTGAAGAAGAGGAGGAGGAAGATCCTCGAAAGGCGTCGAGATAGGAAGGGAAGATATATTATTTTAAAAGTAGCTAATTGTTATTAGCTAAATGTAGGTTTCTTAGCTAGAATCATAATTGATATGCTAGGTTCACCTTAATACATAAATCACAAAGTCATGAACCCAAGTATCGGAATTATTCCATCTACCTGTGTAGTGAAAAAATAGTGTACACAAAGACTAACACTACCCTATTCCTGACCTGTAGAAGACACTTTGATGAATACGACACTTAGCCTCGATTTTTAGAATTTTTCCCATATCCAAAACGAGTTCTGCTCAACCACTCTCTCATAGTTAATAAGTTAAATGCATTCATTTAACACTTCATACCCCCGCAAAGCGTGGGTAACAATGCAAAACTCTACAAATAAAAAACAGATTCTGTTTTTAAGCTACTTCTGTGTGTATCTCTTCAAACTCATGCATCTTTCATTCTTCTGTCATTTGAATTGAGGAAACGCACCACCAGAAAGAAAATTCAATGCACAACTGGAGTGCGAATGAAGAGGAACTGTCACAATGGGAAAAAGTAAAGCCATGTTAAGAAATATTGAAACAAAGCTAGCAAATACCATTGGTAACGACTTTCGTTAATACCTCAAAGGATTTCCCCGATCGCTCATATTCTAGCATGCTTAGTGCAACTTGACAGCTTTGAGAGACAAGAGGCTCCGGATCCGCTGTAAACTCCTCAAGAAGGGCTACACTTTGATCATCTAAAGGGTATGGCAAAGGAACTTTGTTAGAAATTCCTAATGTAACTGAAGACATTTAAATGCTTAGCACAAGTAGAATTAGTAATAAATGGTTAAGCAATCAAGTGGTATATCTGTCGTGGGTTAGCTTAAAAGAAAAACCATCATATGAAAGATAATATATTAAATTAAGCTTCTCAAAAAGTGACTGCAAATTAGAATTGAGCTTAGCTTATACAAAGCATGATAAAGAAAAATTGCCAAAGTATATACTATTCATCTGTTTATTATAGTATTTAATTAAGAGAGGAGTGGCTACAAAATTAACTGATAACAGGAAAATAATCCATTAATATTCCAAGAAGATAATAAAGGTTTTAACTTTTGGCTAGAAAATGTTTTACATTTCAAAGTGATTCCTGTAGTAACAGTAAGATGC
The DNA here is from genome assembly GCA_036250425.1 of Stylosanthes scabra. Lineage (NCBI taxonomy): Eukaryota > Viridiplantae > Streptophyta > Magnoliopsida > Fabales > Fabaceae > Stylosanthes > Stylosanthes scabra. The sequence continues at coordinate 38,182 of JASCZI010030363.1, read as the reverse complement.
TTCTCCAAAGCGACGTAGACTATTTATATATCTTCCAACTCCAACAAATAACTTGCATGATATTTTAGTTTGCATAATGAACTCAAAAACTTGTAAATCACTTTGACTATAACTAGTAATTATTGCCAGTTGAATGGTACAAGATGCATTATCCAACACACGCATTTTTCCTTAATCTATTTTGTGACCTGAATTAGAATGAGGTTACTTTTGCGTTTTGACTTTTGACCAGTCACAACACACATGGACAGGACCATTACAAAAACCATAACTTGAAATCTAAATTCACCTGGACTGCCACTATTTTCTCCTTGCTTCTACATTAACATATGAATTTCACACAGTAATTGCACTTCTACGGAACATACTGGCATCACAAAGGTCAGCACTCCTTTAACGTACTGCATTCCTTTGAGTGTAAAAGAGAGCACAACATTGAATATAATAATATTTGGTTCAAATACCTGCAATTGACCCAAGAGCTTCGGCAGCTTCATGTCTAACCATTGGGTGCTCATTCACATCTTTAAGTATGTTGGATAGAGCAGCTGAAGCAGCTTTGTCTTGCAATTGACCAAGAACATATGCAACCTAAAAATTGCAGAAAATAAAGGCATTAGGCTTCAAAGTACAAAAGAATATTTCGGCATATTCAAACAAAACAAAATTTACAGGAGAAAAGAAAAGAAACGAACGTGTACTTATCAAACCTCATGACGTAGAAGAGCACTTTTTGAACCCAATGAATCAATAATAGCAGCAACAGCTTCCTCTCCACCATCATTTCGAAGTGCAAAAAGAGCTGCATATCTTTCATACATCCCTTTTTCTTCATCCAAAAGTATTTCCCTGATTTGATTAAGAAGAGTTAGCCAACCAATTATCTAATGTTTAGTTACACAAGGTTCTATCCATTAGAATGAACCAGACAAACCTCAGTTGTAGTACCGAAGTGCAAGAGTGTGCTGGCGTGGCTGGATCGACTGACTTAAAAGGTGAAATATCAGGTGTAGCCGAATCGTCACTATTTCCAGCGTCTTTTAAATTCTGAATACGTTCAAGAGCCAATTCACAAGTTTCACGGACCTCCTGAGCTGGATCTAACTCCAAACTACTCTTTAGCAGGGAAATGTTACCATGTGAACCAATAGCACCAAGAGCTTCAGCTGCCTATGCAGTTACAACAATCACCATGCTCTTAAAACAGAAACAATTTGCAAAAAAACAAGAACACAAACAAAGAGCATGGGATTGTGGAAACTACCTCATGGCGAACAATAGGATGCAAAGAAAGGTCATTTAGAACAGCTGCCAAAGCAGGAATGGCTTCGGTTTCCTGCATTTGGCCCAACGCAAATGCAGCTTCATGTGCCAACAAATTGGATGAATCTCTCGTGGCTGCAAAGGAAATCTAGCTCTAATCAAAACATTCAAACCAGCTAGAAAGTTTTCCCAAATTTATAGAATGCTACGGGTATTCTAATTCAAGCCTGGCTGGACTAATTGGGCAAAGCTACCAAAATTCAAGCTCTTATTCCCCAAACATTGAGATCAGCCTAAATACACCATAAACAAATACAGATTATCGTAATTCCACAACATATTAGATTTTTTCTTTTAAGAAAATGCTCTAGACAATAAAGTGGTAGCAGAAACAACAGACAAAGTAGTCGAACAAGAGTGCTGAAAGGCAATAATAAATAAAGAAAGACAAACCGAGAATGAGTGCGTCACGAGGGGCGGGGCCTTTAAGGTTGCGGAGGGAGAAGAGAGCTCTGAAGCGATCAGAGATGGGTTGCGTGGTATCCAGCAACAAGTTGCAGAGGAATTTCTCGGTGTCATTTGAGGAAGTGAAAAAGGAGTCGTAGGAGGAAGCCATCATCACGAAGACAAAGGAAGCTTGATGCTGTTATTTACTTGTTGTTCTCTTCTGGATTTGATCCTCCCTCTACAACTTCTCTTCCAAAAAGCAACGTCTATTCAGATTCGACGCTATGTGAAGAAATCAGCAATTGAGTTTAAAGTGAACAACATAGAACTCTTATAATTGAAAAGGAGTAGCCAAGAATACTGCCAATTAGCAACACATACAAAGCTTCCGTTGTATATGCTGCTTTGGACACCCGAAATATTCGTGTAATTGCTTAGTGAACACAGTATGAGCCAAAATTTGAGTACGACTTCATTTTTCTTTTGAGAATTTCAGCAATATGAAAAACTAAACAACTAAGTGGCAAAAATTGTAAAATACAACATACAGAAATCTCAGAAATAAGAAAACACCTGAACTGAACCGATGAAAAATCTGGAGGAATTGTGAAGAATTTGATTTTGGACGGAAGACGCGCCGGCGGGAAGGAACGCGATGGCAGTGACTGAGTGAAGAGATGGACGGCGATGTTGGTTGTCGGCTTTTGGTTCTCTGGAGGCTTTGGGGAGGGAGAAGAGAATGGAAGGAAGACGTGCCGACGGAAGGAACGCGACGACAGCGACTGAGTGAAGAGGACGGAGCGAAAGGCGGCGACGCGACAGCAGTTACAAGACCGGAGTTGCTGCTGTTTGTGGACGGCGGGAAAAGGTGGACCCCGGCGGTGGTTCGGCTTTGGGTTTACAAGCGGCTAGGGTTCACGCAATTGGGAGGAGAAGAGAAGGGGGCAAGGGGCTCACTATGCCTGCTTTCTTTCTAAGCTTTTTTTTTAATTTTTTTTTTTTCTAATTTGCTCGAAACGGGTTGCGTAGAGCACTGATAGCAGTATACCACTAGTTTGAAAACCGACCGGCCGATTCAGCTATTCTTCGTCAGTTTTGCATTTCTAGTTTTGTTGTTAATCGGACCACAACCACCTCGGTTCTCGGTCCGATCAGTTCAACCGGTCAATCCGGTCCGATTTTCAGATCCATGAAATGAATGGTCATCGATCCCCACTATCGATCCACGGTTACACTGTACCAATGCTCAACACCACCAAACTTATTGTATGTTTAGTTTAGCGTTAGGAATTTCAAAAACGCGTTTATGTTTATTGAATGTTTCAATTTTTTGTTTGGCTACCATTTTAAAAACTTGGGCAACCCCACTACCCCATGAGACAGACAAAAAAAAAAAGTGGCACCACCTTTTATCAAAGTGTCCCTGAGTATAAATCTCTAACAAAAACAAACGAGTGTAATTAGCCCGTGGCACCACCTTTTATCAAAGTGTCCCTGAGTATAAATCTCTAACAAAAACAAACGAGTGTAATTAGCCCGTGCACTGCACGGGAATAAAAATAAATATAAATTAATTTATAATTTTAATACTCTTTAATATTTTAATTTATTAATAATTTGTATATAATATAATATATAGCAAAAAATAATTAACCACTCATAAAATAATTTCAATGAAAAATTTTTAAAGTATAATTTATTATACAAATAAATTTTTTGAAATTGAAATTAATTATTTTGGTAACCAAAAATTGAAATTAATTGATAAAATAAAACCAATCTCACTATAAAAATGATGTCACATTATAGACAATTTATAAACATTTACCACTTATATAATTGTATTAATAGAATAACTAAAAATAACATAATATTCAAAATGAATTGAGGGCAAATATTACTCGAGTAACAAATTTGACTTACTATTTATAACACAATATCACATTACTATTTATAACATATTATCTCATATATATTGATACTGCCTTTTGCGAATCCAAAATAAAATTAAAATGAATCCTAACATTGGAGATTAAATGATACATCTGCATTTTCATTTTATTTTTCAAAATTTTGTAAAGAAGAAAAGAAAAAATAAGAGGTAAAAAATAAAACAATATGTTCTGGCGTAGAAGTGGAAGAGTTCAGCCGTCCGAGGACTTCGCGGATGAGCTCTTCGAGGTTCAGTGTGCTCGGACAAAGGAGGAACACTTTAGCTTCCAAGGAACGGCGGGGGTGGACCTGCAAGGCCACTCCGACGCTCAAGTCAGATAGGAAGGAGTGTTTAGCAGTTTAGTCAATATGAGGGAGAAGAGAACTTACTTTTCCTAGACCTAGCTAGGTTAGTTATATAGAAAGTGACTTGAGTGATCAGTTAGGTTAGATTGTCGTTAGAAGGCTCAGCGATCGTATCCCGAGCTCTTCGGGATTCGAAGACTTAGTTGATAAGTCTTGACTTGTTTGTTGTTAACTGATTTGATTGGCACGTGTTCTTTGAGCAAGTGATCGGATTAGGGTTTCGTGTAACCGTTCAGTTTGGACTTGGCTGCGTTGTATGTAATCGGTTCAGGTATTGGGCTTAAGAGTTCGGATTGTAAACCTTTGTTGGGCTTTGAAATCAGAGGAGAATTGTTTATTGAATAAGAGCTCGGCTTGATGAGCTCTTTTGGGCCGAGCTTATGACAAGCCGGATCACAGCCCCCAACCTTGACCTGTTAGGAATTGGCAGGTTGAGCTTTTAGGAATTAAAGAATGTTATAAGCTCGGTTAGTAGATATTAGCCCCCAAGGTCAAACTGTAATTTCCATAAAGGCTAGCTTGTAATGATAAAGCAATTAAAAAAGAAATATGTAGTTAGTAAGGTAGTTTAAATAAAATTAAAATTAGTAAAAGAAAGATGGTTGTAGTAAATGGAGAGAGAGAGACGAATTGGACGTGTAGGTAATGATGGGAAGTTACTTTTTGGGTTTGCACGTTTTCCCAAATTCCCTATGAGCCGTGTGATGAATGGGAGTTAAGGTTTGATCTAACAATTCATAGAATTTATGGTAATGGAACCGTTTATTGTAAGTGTGTGTTTAGTGTTTGTGTAAGATTGTTTCTTGTGCGTTGGATAAAGAGAGAGAGAGGGAGAAAGAGTTACAAGCTGCATCAGTTTCTGCTGAAGATAGAAATGAGTCACAAAGGTTAGTCACTTGTGTTTGTTGACTGTCTTTTCTTCGTCTTCCCTTCCTTCTCTGTTTTTTGCAATACTTGTTTTGTGTTAGAATATTTGATTGATAGCTGTTAATAGGCAAACGGATGAGAATGGGAAGTCAGTAGTGCCTATTGCTGTTGAGGATCAGTACTCTTGGGTGAAGGGTGAGGTAAGGGAAATGGCTTCCCTTTTTGTTGATATGGAGAGTATAGCAGAATTGGGAGATCCTGCATTGTTTGTTCGAGAGGGTAGTGGGTTAAAGTTGAGATTTTTGCCGTGTACCGAGTAGGATAGGGTGTATCATCGAGGAGAGGGGTGGGAATACTTTTTTGTTTATACTACTTTGTTCTTGGACATAAGAGTTAGGTTTCCGTTCAGTGAGTTTCAGTGTGGTGTATTGAGTCAATTAAAGTATGCGCCCACGTAGATACATCCGAATGCATGGGCGTTTGTGTGAGGGTTTGAGATTTTGATGGAGTATGGGGGGGTAGAACCGTCGTTAGAGGTCTTCTTTTCGTTCTTCCAAGCCAAGGGAGTTCGAAAAGGCGGATTGGTGACTTTGAACAGTGTTCAAGGTAAAGCGTTGTTTGGGTTATATTGACAGTCTTACAAAGACTTTAAGTGGATGTTTGTGAAAGTCACATGTGATGAGGATCAGTTTCTATTCTATCTTGATGAGTATGGGTTAGAGCGGTTTCCTCTGTATTGGTACTCGGAACCAGTGCAGATTTTAGGGATGAATAAGGTGAGTAGAGAGAGTTTGGAGGTGATTGAGTTTTTGGAGGATCATGTATGTACGAAGGAGTTACTCTCTTTGACTATGGTGTTCAAGTGGGATAAGGAGAGGGAGTATGCAATGAGATACCTAGGTAAATTTTGTAGGGTATTTATAATTTGTTCATGTTGTCATAATTTGAATGTAGCTGATCTCTTTCGTTGCTTGCAGAGACAACCACTGGAGGCTTGAAGAATTATTTTAAGAACAAAAATGAGAGAGATTTTTTAGCCTCTAATGCAGTGAAGGTGGAGGAGGGGATGGTAGTTAACCAACCTGCTGAGAAGAAAAGGATTCCGAGTATGAAGAGGAGGAGAGCTGAAGAAGGTGGTTCTGGGAAGAAAGTAATAGACTTGACTTCTACCAAATGTTGTGGGAAAGAAGTCAATCTGGAAGAGGTGAAGTGTATTACTGAGAAGTAGAAGAGGCTGCATGGCTATGCTGGTGAAGAAGATCTCACCTCGGTGTGGTCAGAGCATTTTCCGATCTCTGTTGTAGCTGAAGAGCATTTTCAATCCAAGACTGACTTGGATTTGATTGGTTCTGTGGATAGCATAACTCGAGCACAATTTCTGCAGGTTAGTTGGATATGTATCTGTTTGGTGGAAAAGAGTAATGATTGTGTTAATGTGTTGTAATTATTTGTTCTTGTTGTTGCTGTAGGTGTATGCAGCTCGGCTGCTTTGTATTGATAGGTATGAGGAATTGAAGGCCAAAGAAGAGGCCGAACAGAAAAAGGAGAAAGGTCTGGAGATGCAAAAAGCAATAGAAGCAGAGAGAAAACTGCAGGTTGTCAAAGAGCAGTTGTCATTGAAGGAAAAAGAAGTGTTGGAGCTGAAGTCTGATATTGAGTCCCTTAAGGGGAAATTGCAGAAGCTTGACAAGGATAAGACTGATCTTGAGGCAAGAGTAGTGGGGCTGTGTGTAGAAAAGAAGGAGTTGGAGACTAGCAAGGAGAATTATGGTTATACCATGTTAGAAATTGGGTTCGAGAGGGCTCGGAAGCAGGCAGAGTACTTCCACCCAAACCTCAAATTTGATAAGCTGGATCCGATCAAGGTAGTGCAGAATGGGGCCTTAGTGGATGATGACGAGGTGGACTTGGAAGGTGGAGACGACCACGATCTAGAGGATGGAGGAGCTTAGAGTGTATATAACTTAGTTGTTTATAAGTTATATTTCGATGTAAGAAACTTGTTTGACTTCGTTTTTGGGTTGTTTGTTTGTTTGGAACAATTAACTTAACTGTTTTGATTTCAGTGAAGTTATTTTGATAGTTATTATTTTGATGTGTTAAGCAATTTACTTAACTGTTGAGTAGTTAGTACATATAATAGCAGATCTTAGGTAACAAATGACAACTTATATGTAGAAGAAGTGTAGATTGATCTTAGTGAATAGTTGGTAATTTATGCATAAGATAAGTATTGAGTTAGAATTTGGATGATGTGCATCGAATTGTTAACTTACACGTGAGATAAGTTATAAGGTACTGGTTATTCACATTTGAGTTACCATTGTGAATGAAGATAGTTGATAAGAGAAATAAAGGTGAGTTCGAGTAGTTGGAATTGTTAATTGTTTGTAAACTTAGTAGAATAATTGTATATTGGAAGTAATAGTTGGCCACTTATAAATTGGATAAGTGTGCTGTTCAGTTTGTAAGTTAATTGATGAGTAAAGTGTTCAGCTATTGTCGAGCTCCTTTGAATTGAATGTGATAGTGATCGTCGTAGTTTGATTAAGTAGTTGGAGTTTTGATTTTTGTAAGTTGTAAGTGTTGATAGCAAAGAGTAATGAAGCAGAAAGTATATAAAAGTTCTCACTTTTATTAATATTGATGATAGGTTAGGGGTGGGGTGCCTCATTAAAACCTCTCCAAGCAAAACCCAGGGTAAGAAAAAGCTTCTGAGTAGGAAAAAAGAGTGCATCACCTTGTCCCAACCTAAGAATGGTACAATTTGAGAGATTGAATGTTCCAAGTATTTGGCAAAACATTGCCATCTAAAGATCTAATTTGTAAGCTCCTTTGCCGAGCACTTCTGAGATTCTGAACGGTCCCTCCCAAATTGGGGCAAGCTTGCCTTGGCCTAGGGGTTTTCTTGCTTCTTCAGTCTTGCGAAGGACTAAGTCTCCTTGCTTGAATGACCTTGGTTTGACTCCTTGGTTGCACTTCCGAGCTGTTTGTCGTTGGATTGCTCGCTGCCGAATTGTTGCCATGTTAAGGTCTTCATCCATGGTGTCTAGTTCTGCTTGTTGGCTTGAGTCATTGATGTCCATGTTCTGCATTTTAGTTCGGAGTGATGATAGGGAGATCTCCACTGGAATCATTACATCTCTGCCATGCACGAGTCGGAAGGGGGTCTCCTTTGTTGAGGAGTGGGGAGTTGTGTTGTATCCCCAAACGACCTCTGGAATGAGCTCGACCCAACGACCTTTGGCATTGTCGAGTCTCTTCCTAAGTGCCTGCAAAACAACTTTGTTTGCGGCCTCAGCCAAACCATTAGTTTGAGGGTGTTCAACCGAGGACAGATGATGTTAAATATGAAAATTGGACAATAAAGAAGTAAACTTATCATCTATGAATTGTCTACCATTATCAGTTACTACTTTATAAGGAATACCAAATCTACAGATTATATGTTTCCAAACAAAAGAGGTAGTCTTCTCAGATGTAATACGAGCTAAGGGCAATGCTTCTATCCACTTAGTAAAATAGTCTATAGCAACTATAAGGAATTTAACTTGACCAGGTGCAATAGGAAAAGGACCAAGTATATCCAGCCCCCACTTACAGAAGGGCCAGCTTACCTCCGAGCTTTGCAAGAGCTCGACTGGACGGTGTATGGTTGGTGCATGGCGTTGGCAGTTGTCACAAGCCTTCACCTTGTGCATGCAATCGGCTTTGAGAGTAGGCCGGTAGTATCCAGCTCTGAGTAGCTTGTTGGCAAGGGTCTGACCTCCTATGTGAGTGCCACAAACGCCTTCGTTGACCTCATCCATCGTAAGCTCTGCCTCAGAGGGGTTAAGGCATCTTAAAAGAGGTCGGCAGAATCCTCTCTTATAGAGATCGGTTCCGAGCAGTGTGTATTGGGTTGCTTGTCTTCGAAATCTCTTTGTGTCCTTTATGCATTTTGGAATTGAATCACTGAGGAGGTATTGAATGAAGGGTGACCTCCAATCTATATCATGTGAAACATTCATAATTGCAGATGGTGAAACACTCGGTTGGTGGAGTTCAAGTTGTGTCAACGTTGAAGATCTACCAAGTCGAGTAACAGCTAGTTTGGATAAGACATCAGCTCTAATATTGTTCTCCCTAGGTATATGATTAAGTTCAATTTTAGCAAAAGAAGTCATTAATGTTTGCACAGACTTAAGGTATAAGTTGAGGAGGGAGTCTTTTACCTGAAAGGCCCCGTTTACCTGTTGAACAACTAGGAGGGAGTCACAGTTGACCACTAGGTTGCTGATGCTGAGTTCTTTGGCTAATCTGAGTCCAGCGAGAAGGGCTTCGTACTCAGCTTGGTTGTTGCTCGTGTTGAACTCAAAGTGCAAGGACTGTTCGGTTACCAAATTATTCTCGTCTCTTAAGACTATTCCTGCTCCACAGTTATGGGGGTTGGATGCTCCATCTACATACAGAGTCCACTGGTTGCTTGAAGAGGTCGGTTCTTGAGTGGTCAGCTCAGTAATGAAGTCGGCGAGCTGTTGTGACTTGATTGAACCTCTGGATTGATAAGTGATGTCAAACTCAGAGAGTTCAATGGACCATTTAATTAGCCGACCCGCCAAATCGGGTTTAGTGAGGATATTCCTCATGGGTTGATCTGTTTTGGCGATAATTGAGTGGCTTCGGAAGTAGTGCCTTAACCTCTGAGCTATTGCGACTAAGGCTAGAACCAACTTCTCCATCCTAGGATAGCGAAGTTCAGCTCCTTGGAGTAACTTGCTCACAAAGTAGACCGGCTATTGCTGTTTGTCCACTTCTGAAACGAGGACCGAGCTGATTGCAAAGTCGGTAACAGACAGATATAAAATTAACGGTTTGCCAACATCAGGTTTGTGTAAGATCGGTGGGGAAGATAAGATCTGTTTCAACATCAGGCTACTTCACAGTCTTTGTTCCAGATGAATTCGGTTCGTTTACGAAGTGCTTGGAAGAAATGGTATGATCGGTGAGCTATCCTTGGCAAGAACCTAAAGAGGGCAGCCAACCGACCAATTAGCTGTTGCACTTCCTTTATGGATTGAGGACTTCTCATGTTGATTATTGCTTGGCACTTTTCTAGATTTGCTTCTATTCATCGGCTTGTTAGAATAAAGCTGAGGATTTGCCTCCTTGAACCCCGAATGCACACTTCTCAGTGTTTAGCTTCATGTTGTACTTGTGTAGCTGACTGAAGATCTCTTTCAAGTCTTCAGTATGTGGTCGGCCTTCAGGGGTCTTTGCCACCATGTCATTGACATAAACCTCCATGTTGCGGCCGATCTGATCAGCGAAGACTTTGTCCATTAGCCTTTGATAACTAGGTTGCACCTGCATTCTTTAAACCGAATGGCATAACCTTATAACAGAAATTACCCTTGTTAGTAATAAAAGTAGTCTTACTCTGGTCACAATGGTGCATCATAATTTGATTGTAACCAGAGTAAACATCCATAAAAGATAAAGTGTTAAAACCAGAAGTGTTATCAACAAGCTTATCTATGAAAGGTAAAGGATATGCATCCTTAGGGCATGCTCGGTTGAGGTCTGTGAAGTCTACACACATCCTCCATTTGCCATTATGTTTCTTTACCATGACTACATTAGCTAGCCATGTGCTGAAGCGGACCTCTTTGATGAAGCCAGCTCTAATTAACTTCTCGATTTCCTCCTGTGCTGCCTTTTGCTTCTCGGAGCCGATGTGTCTTTTCTTTTGTGCGACTGGTCGGACAGCTGGATTGATAGCAAGTCTGCGGCAGATGACCTCTGGATCTATTCTAGGCATGTCAGCAGGACTCCATGCAAAGAGATGGACATTGTCTCTTAGGAGTTTTATGAGCTCGGCTTTTTCTGTGGGCGGCAAAGTGCTGCCAATGTAAGTGACTTTGTTAGGATCATCATCAAGAATGAGCTTTTGTAGCTCTTCGGTTGGTGTTGGACGATCTTCAGTGTTCGTCCTTGGGTCAAGTTCCGTTAGAGGTGGGAGCTCTTCTACATTGTAGACCAAGTTCACACTCTTTGGTTTTGCTTCTGGAGACATCACTAAACTGGTGTTGTAACATTTCCGAGCTTTCTTGTGGTCGGCATGGACAGTGGCTATCTTGTTATTCTGCGCAAGAAATTTAACACACAAGTGTAAAGTGGAAACAATAGCACCGAAAGCATTTAAACTAGGTCTGCCTAATATAAAATAATAAGGACTAGGACAATCAACTACTAAATATTGAACATCAAGAGTTTTAGAGTTAGGAGGTTCACCAAGTGTGGTTCGCAACCACACATAACCGATGATTGGGACACGCTCGCCTGAGAAGCCGACCAGTTCTCCTGTGGACGGCTGAAGAGCTTTTTCACTGATTTGCATCCTTTTGTAGGTAGAGTAGAACAAGACATCGGCACTACTCCTTGGATCAAGGAGGACCTTATGGACGAGCAGTCTACCTATGAAGACAGAGATGACCACTGGATCATCTAGGTTTGCCTTAGTTGTTTTGAAATCGGATGGTTGAAAAGTGATTTCTGGAACGTCCAGTTTGGGAATGTGAGAGAGATCAGTTCCCTCAACGACCATCATTGCTTTGAAGGACCTCTTCCTAGCCGAGATGGAATTGCCACCTCCTGCAAAGCCTCCAGAGATATGAAGCAGCTCTCCTTCCATCTCAGGGGCTCCATCGACGATCTGTTTGTCCTTAGATTTTGGGTTAGAAGAACTCTTGGTGGACTTCTTTGCCATCCGCCCACTGATGTACTTGTCCAAGTGACCTTGCCAAGCCAGCTTCTCAAGCAGGTCATTGGCTATGACAAATCTGATGTGTTGTGTCCATGTTTTTTGTGGAAAGTACAGAATTTTGATCGGTCAACGTACTTTTGATCTTTGTAGTTTGCCGCCTTAGTTAGCAATTTGATCAGTTTGGAATTCAAGATCTCTTTGATGATCTCAGATTTGTCTTTGTTGAACTGTGTGTAGCTCTTGAACTTAGGGGTCGGTTGGAAGGTCTTCCGATCATCTCGACTACCATTACTGGGATTGTTGTTAGTAGGCTTAACGGGTCGGGTATCTAATTTATTCGGTTCGGGTTTATCGGAGCGCCTGCCTTTGCGGAACTCTTCGATCTCAATTTGGCCGTGAGCTCTTTCTCTGATCTCGGCTAGGGTTTTTGGTTTTTTGACTGCGATGGATTCTTGGAACCTACCGGGTCGGAGTCCACTCTTAAGTGCATGGAGGTGGACTTTGGCATCAAGGTTAGGGATTTCAGTGGCGACTTCTTGGAACCTCTCCATGTATTCACGGAGACTTTCGTGTGGACCTTGTTTGATGGTACTCAAGTAATCAAAATCGTATTTGTAGACCGCTGAAGCAGCAAAGTGGTTAACAAACTGATCTAATAGCTCCTGGAATGATTTGATTGATCCCTCAGGTAGGGAGGAGAACCACAGGAGTGCTGAACCATCAAGGAAGGTGGGGAATGATCGGCAGAGGATGACATCAGAAGCACCATTCAAGATCATCATGCTTTCAAACTTTGTGACGTGGATGATGGGATCTCCGATGCCTTTATAAGGCTTCAGAGTCGTCGGCAGAGTGAAATTCAGAGGCATCTCATAGTCCATGATCTCTTTTGAGAAGGCCTTAGTCCGTCTGGTTTTGAGGACACCACTGGTTATGATGTCATCATCGTCATCCTCAGTCTCTTTGTGAGGTTTGCCTTCCTCTCTTTTATTTCTTTCAGCCCGCTCTTTCTTGAGTTGCTGAAGCTCTTCTTTCATAGCATTGAAGAGTTCGGTCATCTCTTGAGGGGTTGGAGGATTCCCGTTTGACATGATCGGTTCCTGCAAAAGAGAGGAAAACAAGGAAAAGAGAAGAAAAGGTGAGGTGGGTTAGTCAATAAAGAGTGTGCCCCACGATGGGCGCCAATTGTTCTGGTGCAGAAGTGGAAGAGTTCGGCCAACCGAGGACTTCGCGGATGAGCTCTTCGAGGTTCAGTGTGCTCGGACGAAGGAGGAACACTTCAGCTTCCACAAGAATCTTCAGTGTAGCTCTGATCTCCAAGGAAC